>JAGDYQ010000032.1:6313367-6460867 GCA_021962125.1 Bulinus truncatus | reverse complement strand
GACTTTCTTTTGGGTAAAGAAGCTATAATAAACACATGCATAGAATACGCACATGCATATAATACACACAAACATAGAATACACACATACATTGAATACAAACATACATAGAATACATACATACATTGAATACAAACATACATAGAATACACACATAAATAGAATACACACATACATAGAATACACACATACATATAATACACACATACATAGAATACAAACATACATAGAATACAAACATACATATAATGCACACATACACAGGGTACACACATACATAGAATACACACATACATATAATGCACACATACATATAATACACACATACATGGTATACACACATAAATAGAATACAGATATATACTAAGTGCTTTTTTTCTTAAAAAGAAAAATTACCGGAACTCCTGTCGGAAAAAAATCTGAAAAATTATTGTAACCAAGCATGCCAGGCAGTAATATACTAATATACAAAAAGTCTACGTAAAGCCAGAAAAAAAAACACTTATTTACTAATATGTGGGTGTGTCACCGTGTGGGTCATATGCTAAAAACAAATTCAGCGCACGGGGGACCTACATCGGCATTAATCCTGCGGTGATTGATGGGACAGTGAATAACCGCTTTTTCTATGTCCAAGTACTTAACTGTGCTGATTATTTCTTCCATCCAAATCACAATCGCTGAATCCCTTTAGTCCACACGTTTAAAAAGTTGGCATCACTCAACGGAGAATAGAGATTGATCCATCGGAATTCACTCTTTGAACCGATCAGCCCTTTTTGAAACATTCTGTCATAACTTTCTATATATACATTTGTAAACCAAAAAACTTGTCTCCCCTTCCCGTCCCCTCCCCCCACCCCCCCCCACACACACACATACATTTACAATATGAGTGGCTTACTGTTTTACACAATCATGACGTTTTTTTTTTGTTCATTCTACTACATTTATGAAATTAATTTAGTGATTGATCAAGTGTAAAGGGGGGGGGGGATGAGCCAAAATTAATATGAACGTGTGTGGTCCAGTTGTCAAGAAATTTAGTATATATGTCTGTTTTACTTGAATGGAATGGTTTACAGACAATACAAAGGTATGTCATAGAACATATGCTATTGTTTAATTCCTTATCAGAATAAGATGTTACATTTTTTGAACCTATAAGAATACAAATTTTATCTCCGGTTTGTCGCCCCCCCCCCTCCATATCCGAATGTGCAGTATCTATTAAGGCGCCACGGGGCACATAGGTACGAGACTTGACACGCTGGGAATCGAACCCGTAACCTACAACACGAAGATCGAGCTTACAAAGAAAACGCCAATAAAAATGTCACCCCTAGGACTTAACATAGAATAATACATTTCAGACTCTGACCTCGCCAAACGAAAATGGCTTAAACCGTTAGGAAAGTTAATCACGCTGAGACAAGTTAAGGCGGGTGGCATCATTGCTCGGCAATGGGCAAATTCTTGAGACAGTGCCATCATTGCTCTGCAATGGGCAAATTCTTGAGACAGTGACATCATTGTTCGGCAATGGGCAAATTCTTGAGACAGCGACATCATTGTTCGGCAATGAGCAAATTCTTGAGACAGTACTATCATTGCTTGCTCGGCAATTCACCATTTCTTGAGACAGTGCCATCATTTCTCTTCACTTGGCCATTTCCTGAGACAGATTTGTGGTTAATGGGGCTATTATAATATGATCTGGAGAATTCGTATCATTGTATCTTTTTATGAATTAAAAAAAAATATTTTAATGTGCGTATCTGTTCATCATCTGAGTGGTCAAACAAAAAGATGTCATATTGGTATGGTTTTTAATACGTACAATGTTATATGTTTGAATGATAATTATTTCTTCTTTCGTTATAAATTACAGCACAATATTAGCACCAGAACAAATAAAAAATTTCCAACAATGACCAAATTTATCTATAGTCTCCTTGTGTTGGCAGTTTTCTGTTCATTAGCGATGAGCTTTCCAAGTAAGTTATAAATGGGATAAAAATTATGGTCATTTAATTTTTAAATAAGTTTTTACTACTTGTGAGTATACATTTTAAACCCATGTTTTGACAACTTTGTTTAATTTATAATCCTCAATGTATTGACTCAATACACATCACACAACATATATAACACAAAGAACATAACACAACAAGCAAAACACAACAAATATAATACAGCACACGTAACGCAGCAAACGCAACGCAGCAAACATAACAAAGCAAACGTAGCACGGCAGATATAACGCAGCAAACATAACAAAGCAAACGTAGCACGGCAGATATAACGCAGCAAACATAACACAACACACACACACACAATACAGCAAACATAACGCAGCAAACATAACACAACACCCACAGCACAGCAAACATAACACAACATACATAAAATAGTAGTACGAAAGAATGCATATAAATGAGACTATAGTAAACACGGCAGGCTGCATTTATATATACAACAGAGTGTAGTTCAGGTGGGTGGGTGAAAGTTTTGAGTCTTGGGCCACATTTGGGCACTAAAATCTGACCACGGTCCGGACCTAGAGAAGATTAACAGAGTCCACGAGCCGCCGCAGTTGTCTAAGATGATATTTTATGTGCAGACATAAATAGACTTCATAAACCATAATCTGTTTCAGGTCTCACGGAATTTGATGACGGAGAAGAGGCGGAGCTAGAGAGACGACAGTAAGAAATTGATTTATCTTTTAATTGAAGCAAACGTGACCTATATAAGAATATTATGAATGGAAAAAAATGTGCATGAATTATATAAAAAAAAAACTTGTCTAAGTTGATTCTATAAATGTATTCATATTTTCTACTGCCAGGAGAACTAAAGAAAGGGGGATAAGAATTTTTGTAGAGGGGGGGGGGGGATGAGCGAGGGGCAGGGTGTGGGGGGGGTGGCGAGAGGGAGGTCCTGCCTTAAGATAGTTTGGTTAATTTCAATTTCCCGTGGTTTCGAACAAATTTTAATCTCAATTACTTATTCCTCCCGCATCACCAAAAAAAAACCCAAATTAAAGATGGCCCATCTGTTTTGAAAAATCTGGCAAGCAGAAGTAAGGTGATGACGGATATTGAAACTTTATTGTACACCAGCGGTTCTCAAACTTTTTCGCGACTATACTCCAAACGGTGCGGAAATTTCGTTCGCGGGTAACCTTCAAAGTTTATTGCAAACTGGTGACCTTCTTCAAGCTGTTTTTGTTGTTTTTAAAACGAAAATGTACATGTCGTTGTGTACCCCATGCATAGCCTTACCCCATAACACCGCCTTGGGGTACGCGTACAATCGGTTGAGAAGCGCGGTTGTACACCATACAATTATTTATATTAAAAGAAAACAACAATATAACATCTTTATTGTATCATGTGCAAAGGTTAATTTATCATTATTATATTTTTTTTTAGAGAAATGTCATGCACACCTTTTTACGCTCCCTGCAATGTGAATAAAGATTGCTGTGCTCACGTCTGCGAGTAAGTAGCATTTTTTTTTTTTAAATTGACTGGCTGCCAACTTTTATTTCTAGAAAGAACCGTTAAAAAAAAGGGTTTTTCGACGACACTTTTTGAGATAGATATTTTATTTGATATATTTGGATAAGAAATTCTGATATCACACACCACTAAGCATGGTACATGAGATAATTTCATTTCATTGGGAAACTTGTAGGTAGACTGGAAGTAAAATAAATAAATTAATAAAATTCAAGGCCGGCCTTAATAATTGCCTGGCCCTTTTGCATACCAATGCATCTCGCGTCCTGGTAGAAAAGTGTTGTGTTTGTTTTTTTGGTAAAGTTGAGAGTCGATTAACAATAGCGTCCAATCGGCCCTGGGCCCTATTCACTTGGCTTACGCCCGGCCCTGTAAATATTGATGCAACGCTGAACAGTGCTCGATTTAAGAAAAAACCAGTGCCGGGGATGAAAAACAATTTCTGCAGAGCCGGGGATAAATGTCTATGGTTTCATCCCCGGCTAGGATATATTAGCTAAAGCAGAGCCGGGGATGACAGGTCTCAATGCCGGGGATATCTCCGGCATCCCCGGCGGTAAATCGAGCCCTGATGCTTAATATTACAAGTACAAGTAAGTAAAGTTCCCTTAACCCTAACGGGCCATCGGGGCAGATGAAGTGTAGAACTCATCTGTTTCTATAACCTCGGCATATAAAGGGATTGTGTGGTTAGCACGACACCCAGCCGCCTTTACTTCCCCAACTTAAAGTCAGGTACCCATTTAAAGCTGGGTGGACTTGGGGACTTTCACCAGGACCTGAAAAAATCCCAAGGTCTAGCGCTCTACACCGCACGACCACCCGTCCCCTAATATTACAAGTGTCTCAATATTATTTTTTCCTTCCTTTTTTTTCAACTTTCATTTTAAAACTTACTTTTGAAAGTTATCATAACGCTGTCGTACCATAAAACTGATGTGAGTGCTAGGAGTTTGATTCTCATCGTGGGCAGCTACCTCTTTGCATTCGAGGTGGCTACAAGGGTGTCGAATAGTATACACAGTGGGTAGAGGGGGGCGAACTCCCCGCGGTCGGCATGATCTGATGGACAGACACAACATGTTTTAAAAAAAATGTCCAATGCAGACTCGGGTACTGGAATGCACTGGAGTATGTCAGACAAAGTCTACCAATGGAGGGGAAACATTACTACCAGCTATAGTTTTTTAGTATTATGTCAACAAGCATCAGGGCAAAAAAAGGGGAATGACCTAGCCCAAACAGTAAACAAGAGTTGTGTCTTACTATTTGAGCTCATTCAAAAAAAAAAACAAATACTATCAGCCTTCTACGCTACAAAGAATGTAAACAAGGCTTTGGACAGTAGGTTCAAGAAAGGGGGAAGTACCTAGCCCACACAGTAAACAGGGAGGTTATGTTTACTATACAAGCTCACTCAAAATAGGCTAATTTTATCGGCCTTCTACACAACAAAAGATGTAAACAAAGCTTTGGACAGCTGGTTCGAAAAAGGGGAATTACCTAGCCCACATAGTGAACAGAGGGTCATGTTTACTATACAAGCTCATTCAAAAGAATGCTAATTTTATCAACATACTACACAACACACACACAATGTAAACATACTACACAACACACACACAATGTAAACAAAGCTTTGGACAGCAGTTTCAAGAAAGGGGATTAACCTAGCCCACAAATTAAAATGGGAATCATGTTTATAAGAGATAGTATGAATTTAATGAAAACGTCATGAATCTGAATGAGCAGAGGGTAACAGGGTGAAGGCCATATCAGAAAGCCAGGTTGGTTTTTCAAACAGCATGGCAGACTTGTCTTTCAAACAGCATGGCTGGCTTGTCTTTCAAACAGCATGGCAGACTTGTCTTTCAAACAGCATGACTGGCTTGTCTTTCAAACAGCATGGCAGACTTGTCTTTCAAACAGCATGGCTGGCTTGTCTTTCAAACAGCATGGCAGACTTGTCTTTCAAACAGCATGGCAGACTTGTCTTTCAAACAGCATGGCAGACTTGTCTTTCAAACAGCCAATTTGACAAAAGTTTTTTTTAACATCATAGCTGGTTGCGCTTTGAAACGGTTACTTATTGTTTTACATGATTGTTCTAGACTTGGAGATTATTTAAATTAATTGTCATGCGCAAATCATTTTTTGTGTGTGTATTGAATCTATTTACTATAAACCATGTTCTGTTTCAGGGTGAATCAGTTCGGAAAGAAAACATGTGCTAAAGGTTATTATTAGAAGTATATTTCAAGAAGAAATAATTAGGTAATAATTTAAACTTTCTTTATCAATATCGTCTTTTTTAGTTTGCAATGAATCTATAAAAATAAAGGATTTACCGTATCATATCAGTCAGTGGGGCTTTTGTGAATCAAAATGAGATATTTATTACTGCCAAGTGGTTTTATTTCGGACCACAGAATATAAAATATACTGAATGCGAATGGTCAATTTATGTGTGTATTATTCGGTTGTGTATCGATATTTAAGTGCTACACTATTAAAAAGGAAATTAACACACATAAAGGCATATTATTTTATACTAGTGGAAAAGCCTGCTGAAGCTGGTTGAACGAAATCCAACAGAAGGAATAATAAAAGAAATATACAAAATACTGCAATAGAAAAGAAAATGTGGCATTTATTGCCGTGAACAGAATAAGATATGAACAGAAATAATAAAAAAAATGAATGAAATACAACGCATACACCGCACGATATAAAAACTACCTGCGAGGGAGATACAGTGTTACAACGCATACACCGCACAATATGAAAACTACCTGAGGGAGACACGGGTTAGACGATTATATATTTAATAACATTCGAGGACTTTTTTGAAAAGCGAAGAGCTTGCGGCATGATTAATATTCTGTGTTTATTTATGCCAATATATTATTTTTTTAACGATAAACTAAGGGTTTGACATTTCTAAATTATTATTTTTTTTTCAGATTAATTTTTTTTACAAGCTCGTAAAGAAGTTTATCTCAACCTCATAGACATGTATGTATAAAGTCTAAATAAAATTGAATTGATCAAATACAATCGTGTGTCAATGTTTGATTTGTTTTGGTTGGTGAATGTTAACTTTAAGTTTATTGTGAGGATTTGATTAAAAAAAATGTGAAGGAAGCCCATACTGTGCTAATATGGTATTCTAGCACTAGCAAAACACAAATATGTTGGCTGCTGATAATAAATCTTACTGCCCCAATTGTTTATTAAAGACTGTCCCCCTCTTCCCCCGCCCCTTCCCCCCCGCCCACTCCGAGTTGAAAAACTATTAAAATAAATTAATTTCTAATTTATATCTTCTCGGACATGCAACTCCTGATTTAAAAGAACGTAAAATACCTTCAAGACCATGGATCGGGGTAAAGTGGAGAAGCGTAGAATGCCAGGCCAGGGCCCTAAATGGGCTGTAGAGGCCAGGGCCCTAAATGGGCTGTAGAGGCCAGGGCCATAAATGGGCTTAGAGGCCAGGGCCCTAAATGGGCTATAGAGGTCAGGGCCATAAATGGGCTGTAGGGGTCAGGGCCCTAAATGGGCTGTAGAGGCCAGGGCCCTAAATGGGCTGTAGAGGCAGGGCCCTAAATGGGCTGTAGAGGCCAGGGCCCTAAATGAACTGTAGAGGCCAGGGCCCTAAATGGGCTGTAGAGGCCAAGGTCCTAAGTGGGCTGTAGAGGCCAGGGCCATAAATGGGCTGTAGAGGCCAGGGCCATAAATGGGCTTAGAGACCAGGGCCCTAGATGGGCTATAGAGGTCAGGGCCATAAATGGGCTGTAGAGGCCATGGCCATAAATGGGCTGTAGAGTCCAAGGCCCTAAATGGGCTGTAGAGGCCAGGGCCCTAAATGGGCTGTGGGGGTCAGGGCCCTAAATGGGCTGTAGAGGCCAGGGCCCTAAATGGGCTGTTGAAGCCAGGGCCCTAAATGGGCTGTAGAGCCACTGGAAGAGGAAGAAAATATCTTCAAAGCCATATCCTCTGTTTATAACAATGGCAACATGTGATTAAAATTAAACATTTCTTAAACCATTTTGTTAACTGAACTCTTGCAGTTGTACAATAAAATTTGACTTTATTCGAAGGATGACATATTAAAAAGATCTGTGTCAGAATTAAAATTTGTAAGCTAGGTTTAGGCTAGTAGTTTTTAAAACGTTACAGTAAGGGACACTACCTAGTGCAATAAACGTGGATCAATAATCATGGAGTTATGTCCGCTGAATCATGACGTATTCCGCTAAATACGTCATACGAGGCCATAAGTTTCGCTATCATATCGTTAACAAAGCATTAGCTAGTAGTTTCTGAATGATTAAAAACAACAGATTCACAATGTCTAATGAGCATAGGTTGTGTGACAGTTGAACGGAGTCTGTAAAAAATGTTACATTCGTTAAAGGAAATATAAAAAAAAAAATAATAATCAAAATAATGTATGCGCCCGGGCGATACAATGTCATGGAGCTACTGTGTATGAACAGCTTTTTTCTACGACTGTACCCCACGGGTTGGAAAAGTATGTCCGTGAATACCCCCTTTCAAGTAAGTTTTCCAATAAATGTACACATTTTTTTTCAATGAAATGTACTTTCCTTTCTAATACGCTACTTAGGCACGGGGTATTTTAAAATAAATTCTACATCCTATTAATAGTGGTACTAAGAGTGGAGTGGTAACAGGGTCCTCCTACATGGCAGGGACGAGGCGTGAGTCATATTTATAGAAAATGCTATATACTGATACTGCGTTTATGGATTAAATTTAGCATAGTCATTCATAATAAAATGACTTCAAATTTAAATATAGATATAACATTCATTTATATATGTACCGTATATGTTGTTAGTCTAATAGTTTATACAAATATATAAACCTATGTTCATTTGTGCTGTGTATATAGCATAAAAACATCAATACGTTTTTCCCTCTAACCGGCAACACTCACGCCTCGTCCCTGCTACTTGGTATTATAAAATTAATACTACACCATATTACTAGTGGCACTAGGATAGAGTGACAACGCCCCATTCTCATTGCTTTGCCATTGAAAAAAGTCATTTATCTTTACTTTTATTATGCTTGAAAGTGTTTATCGACGTATGTTTGAAATCTAACTTTGCCTCAGACCATCAAGTTCGTAAATACAACTCTGCATACTCTCTCCTATTCGTTATTTACCTGTCAAGATAAAAATGGTTATTTTCTCCATCTTATTAAACCAACGAAAGTACCATATTAGTTCAATCTCAGTGAATTGCAACATAACGGATGTAAAACATCCTTCATCATTGCAGTCAGAATCATTCATAAGTCAGCGATTTGAGATTGTTCGTTTCGTTGACTACACACACGACATCTGGAGTATGTAGCAGCGTGAAGCAATACTATGCCCCGGTATCAAAATTAATATACGGTGCAACTGTGGCAGCATTTGACATGTGTGAAAAAGTCATTGGGTTCCACAGGCTTATCTTTCACCATCGTGATTTACTTCTCGTTTGACATTTAACTGACATGAGACAAATGTGACATGAGACAAATGTGACATACCTACACAAGTTAATAGTAAAAAAAAGTTATTTTAAAAAAATACTTATTCAACAATTAATAACTGATGACATTTATTTTGTATCTATACAGAGAGAGAGAGAGAGAGAGAGAGAGAGAGAGAGAGAGAGAGAGAGAAAGAGAGTGAGAGGTTGTTAAATAATAGACTGACAGAGAGACAGACAGGTATACATACTGAACGATAGATAGATAGATAGTTAGTTAGATAGATAGATAGATAGATAGATAGATAGATAGATAGATAGATGAGCGGTTGGATGGCTGTAAAGATATATAGATAGATAACATACCAACAGACAGACAAACAGACTGAACACAGACATGTAGATAGAAAGTTAGACAGTCAAACAGACAGGAAGATAAATATATAGATTGATGAATGGCAAGATAGACATATAGATAGATGGGCAGATAGACAGAAAGATATATAGGTAGACTGATTGATAAATAGATATATAGATTAGTTAGTGTGACACACACAGACAGAAAAACAGATAAATAGATAGACAGACAGATAGATAGACAGATATAGATAGATATGTAGATAGACAGACATATAGATTGACAGACAGACAGACAGATAGACAGACAGACAGATAGATAGATAAATATATAGATAGATAGATAGATAGATATATAGACAGATAGATAGATAGATAGACAGATAGATATAGATAGATAGATAAATAGATAGATAGATAAATAGATAGATAGTTAGATAGATAGATAGTTAGATAGGTACTGTTTCTATGTATATTGAAACCATCTACTACATTTATTCACAAGTGGCCTCAACATCCTACTTCCTCCAGCGACCAGTTCACTACTTAACAAGTTGTACAACAGCAAATTTAGGTATAGTCCATAAGATAAAAACACTTCCTGCTTAAACTCACATTTACTAACTCACGAGTTCTGAATTCAGTGCTCTTCGCGTGTCATCTTCAAGTTAAACTAGGAGAAAAACAATATGTTGGCAATAATGATGGTTTCAATTGTTGTTCTAACGACAGCAGAAAAGTCTTTAGGTAAGACTAAGTTATTGGTCCACTAACATGAACAGCCATTGATATAGACTTAGTGGTTTATTATATGTATTTACACGTATTACTGATAAATATTTTATTCACTCACACGTGTATTTCACGAAAAGGTTATGTCTTTAGCGGTTTATCATATGCATTACTATTTATGTACTAGCTGTACCCTGCAAAACCTTTGCATTGAGTTATATCCCCTTAAACTTGATCGGTAGGCAAGGTTATTTTTGGCAGATCGAGTTGTTTTTCATGATTTAATTTTAAACTGGAATAGTGTTGTATTAATTCTTTACTCTCGATTTAACGCAGAGCCCAAAGTCGCTATTATTTATATGATAACTGAATCACACATAATGTATTTCTTGACGTGTTTATGTAATCAGTTAAAAATGTAAATATAATTTATTTAATAATATGTAATAAATATGTTCTAATTGTTTAATAGGTTTTTCTTAAATACATTATTAATAAAGGAAAAAAAAATTGAATGACTTTTATAAAAGACTAGTTGCAAGTACCCGGCTTTGCCCGGGTTTATAATAAGGTTTTCTGTTTACCTTTTGTTTTCTCCCTACCCCCTCTCTCCCTCCCTCCCCCTCTCTCTCCCTCCTTACCCCCTCTCTCCCTTTCTCTTTCCCTCCCTCCCTTTCTCCCTCCCTCCCTCCCTCCCTAACTCTCCCATCTCCCTCTCTCTCCCTACCTACCTCCCTCCTTCTCTCACCCCCGTCCCCCCTCTCTCCACCTTCGTCCCTTCCTCCTCCAACATCTCTCCCTCCCTGCCCCCTCTCTCTCTTTATATCTCACTCCCTTTCATTTCTCCCATCCTCTCTCTCCCTCCCTTCCCTCTATCTCCCTCCCTACTCCCTCCCTTCCTTTCTCTTTCCTTCCCTCTTCTCTCTCCAACCCTCCCTCTCCCTCCCTCCCCCTTAATCTCCCTCCCTACCACCTCCCTCCCTCCCTCCTTCTCTCCCCCTCTCTGCCCCTTCCTTCCCTCTCCCTCCCTGCCCCCTCTCTCTTTATCTCTCTCCCCCCTCCCTCTCTCTGTACAATTAAACGTCAAATTACGCTTCTTAAATAAACAGAAAACCTTATTTTAATTCCGGGCAAAGACTCCCTCCCTTTCTCCCTCCCTCCCTAACTCTCCCATCTCCCTCTCTCTCCCTATCTCCCTCCCTCCTTCTCCCACCCCCGTCCCCCCTCTCTCCACCTTCTTCCTCACCCCTCTCTCCCTCCCTGCCCCCTCTATCTCCTCACTCCCTCCCATTTCTCCCATCCTCTCTCTCCCTCCCTCCCATCTATCTCCCTCCCTACTCCCTCCCTCCCTTCCTTTCTCTTTCCTTCCCTCTTCTCTCTCCAACCCTCCCTCTCCCTCCCTCCCTCCTTCTCTCCCCCTCTCTGCCCCCTCCTTCCCTCTCCCTCCCTGCCCCCTCTCTCTTTATCTCTCTCCCCCTCCCTCTCTCTGTACAATTAAACTCAAATTACGCTTCTTAAATAAACAGGAAACCTTATTTTAATCCCGGGCAAAGTCGGGTACTTGCAGCATGAAAAAAAAACAACAACAATATTTTTTTTTTCCCGTCCCTAGCCCTTTCTTCACCGTCCGTTCAATTACACATTCACTTGGTGCGCGATTTTTATTTATAGTGAAGGCGATCCCATGCCGTGAATACTTTAATATAGTAAAATACTAAAATAATTAATTACAATTAAACTACGCATTGAGATTGTATTAATAATGCTAATAATGTCACAGAAACATTTTAATTAACGTATTTCGGTTTATTAAAGTGCACCTTTAATTTTAATCATCCGAATACATAAAACGATAGGTAAATAGATATGCCTATTGATTTCATCATGTTTACAATTGGGGTTTCCGGTAGTTACCCCTCTTTTAAAAATGTATGATTGGGAAATGACGTCACAGAGGAATTTTTATCTATGGCGCCGTCGAGATTACTTTAATATAGTAAAATACTAAAATAATTTATTACAATTAAACTACCCATCGATATGAAACGAAACCTGTCCTATAACCTACCCCATGTAATTATGTGTATGTGTAACAAATTTCACATTATTTGTTTATCTGGATCTTGAGTTATAAGGGAACAGACAGACAACAAATGCCTCTTATATTTATAAAAGACTAGTTGCAAGTACCCGGCTTTGCCCGGGTTTAAAATAAGGTTTTCTGTTTACCTTCTGTTTTCTCCCTACCCCCTCTCTCCCTTCCTCTCTCCCTCTCTCCCTCCCTCCCCCTCTCCCTCCCTCCCTCTCCCTCCCTCTCTCCCATCTCTCTCCCATCTCCCTCTCTCCCCTCTCCCCCTCCTTCTCTCCCAACGTCCATCCTCCCTCTCTCCTTCCTTCCCCTCTCTCCCTCCCTACCCCCTCTCTCCCTTCCTCTCTCCCTCTCTCCCTCCCTCCCCCTCTCCCTCCCTCCCTCTCCCTCCCTCTCTCCCATCTCTCTCCCATCTCCCTCTCTCCCCTCTCCCCCTCCTTCTCTCCCAACGTCCATCCTCCCTCTCTCCTTCCTTCCCCTCTCTCCCTCCCTAACCCCTCTCTCCCTCCTTTCTCCCTCCCTCCCCTTTCCACCCTCTCTCTCCCTCCCCCTCTCTCCCCCTCTTCCTCCCTCCCCTCATTCCCTCTCTCTCCCTCCCTGCCCCTCACTCTTTATCTCTCTCCCTCCCTCTCTCACACCCTCTCTCTCTCCTCCCTCCCCCTCTCTCTCCCTCCCTCCCTCTCTCTCTCCCTCCCTACCCCCTCTCCCTCCCTTCCTTTCTCTCTCCATCTCCCCCTACTCCCTCTCCCATCTCCCTCTGCCCCCCATCCCCCTCTCTCTCCCTCCTTTTCTCCCCCTGTCCATCCCCTCTCCCTCCTCTCTCCCCCTCCCTCCCTCCCTCCTACCCTCCTTTCCTCTCTCTCTCCCTCCTGCCCCCTCTCTCCCTCTCTCTTAATCTCTCTCCCTCCCTCTCTCTCTCTTTCTCTCTCTCTCTCTCTCTCTCTCTCTATATATATATATATATATATATATATATATATATATACTTATTATTATGGCTTCACACTTCTTCTAAAATCCTTCTTCATGCCTTTATCTTCCTCAAACTGTACAAATCAGGGAGCATGAAAAAACAACAACAATTCTTTGCATCACAAAGGCACAATACAGCACCAGCGCGCAAGTTCTATTCGAATCGGGAAATGACGTCACAGAGGAATTTTATTTATGGCGCCGTCGAGATTACTTTAATAAAATACCAAAATAAAAAAAAATTAATTACAATTAAACTACCCATCGATATGAAACGAAACCTGTCCTATAACCTTCCCCATGTAATTATGTGTATGTGTAACAAATTTCACGTTATTTGTTTGTCTGTATCTTGAGTTATAAAGGAAAAGACAGACAGACAGACAGACAGACAGACAGCAAATGCCTCTTATAGGTATAGAGATTTATTTAAAGAGTTCAAAAATAAAACTATCTCTTAGACAATGTCTACATTTGGTAATTTAAAAAATGGCAAATCTGAATACAATTTTAATTCAGTTTTATGATGGTATGATGTGCGAAATTTTAATACAATTTTAAAACATACAAACTTTCGTTAAAATTTATGATATATTTTTTAATAAGTTCACAACATATATAAACTTCTTTATGATGAATTATTTATTTAGTTCATAAAACATAAACTTTTTTTATGATAAATGCTTTATTTAGTTCATCGCATATATAAACTTCTTTATGATAAATTATTTTTTTAGTTCATACATATATAAAATTCTTTATGATAAATATATTGTTTTAATATTTCAGCACAAAACCTTCCTGTGGGCACAACCATCCTTCAACTGCGAAAAGAGTTAATCGATTTGCGAAATCAGTTTACCGTTGAACTGATGAGTTTAAAATCAATCAATTCAGAAACGTCCAAAGATTTTCAACGTCAAATCGATCAAATCACAAAACTAGAAAAAGAAAACTCTGAATTGAAAACAAAACTTGCAAAACTCACTTCGGCACTGGAGATGTCCAGAAATACTTACTTTATCGTGTCGCCGACCTATCAGGGCAAGAAATACTTATTGTCCCGTGAAGCGAGTTTCTACTATCCCAGTTTCGCTCAGTCACTGTGCACCTTGCACGGAGGTTACTTAGTGGAAGTAGACACAAAGGCTGAGTATGAGTTTGTAAGGAAATTCGTCAGAGATAACGGATCGAAGTTTTCAATCGTTATGACTGGAGGTACTGATGAGGGTCACGAAGGTCAATGGGTCAACAGATATTCAAAAACGCCAGTCGCTCCATTGTGGGCTCAGAATCAGCCGGATAACAACAGCAATACTCAGCACTGTCAAATTTTTTTTAAGCCTTTTGATTGGCAGCTTGATGACAACTCGTGTCGCTTTACTAATAAAAGTGATGTGGGATTCGTATGTGAAGTGACGCAGTAGCCGACTGTCATGGCGGACGAGTTGCCATTGGTTAACGCTATACTGGGTAGAGTAAATAGCAACACCCGACGACTCAAAGATTCAAAAACTAAAGAAACTGGAGGAGAAAAACTCCCTCATCGAACACAACATATGTTGTTATGTGTGTGTGTGTGTGTGTGAAAGAGTGGTTTATATATATTTATTACCCAAACAGTGATTACGCAATACAATGGAAATAAATATAAATAAATAAAAACGATAAATTATTTCATAAGTTATTTTGGGTTTACCTCCTCAATTAAATAAATGAACTAGCTATACCTGTCCACACGCTACCGTGTCTAAGTTTACTTCAATCTAAGAGTAAGTAATAAGAAAATACTCGTTTCTACTTTTCTTATATGTACTAACGCAGTGCTTGTGGATATACCATATTATTTAGTGTACCATTTGTTACGGCCAATGTTTGCTATGCAGCTAATAGCAGACATTAGCCAGCTAAACCGGCCGATGTGAACATTGCCTGGGAGCGACCGGCCAATGTTCGAAGTGACACTGAGCATGGTGGATATCTTTTGTTAAATTTGTATGCCCTCGACTGTCGACCTAAAGGTCCCTGGTTCGATCTCCGGTGAGGATGAAAGAAGGACACCATAAAAACCGTCATATTAGTGATGTATAGGATTTATAAGAGATTTCATCTCATCCTTACAGGGACTTCACACACACCATCCGCTCGACTGTCATCCCGAGGGTCCCATAATTTGATAGAAAGAAAAATGTTCACCATTTTCTGTGTCTGATATTTAACACCCAATGACACGGATTTGGAACAAGCTTTTCAAAAATCCCTGGCCACAATGGGTCAATTTAATTTTCACAAAATGTCCAGATCAAGAGCAGATGGATAAATCTACTCACATACAACGCATTTTCCACTTTCTGTGTTTCCATATGTCCAAATGGTATACCGTGATCATCGCCAGTATAAGTGCATCTATATCGTTAAGTTCTATGGGGACAAATAACAAGTTGAAAGCTAATTTCATTTCAAAACTCCCCTCGTTTAAAAATGATTTCGACATTTCGAATTCACCAAACTGGGGATTTACCAAATCTGCCCTGTTTATTGATAGCTATTAATCAAAACATTTTTTGATTACATCATTAAATCATTTTTACCTATTTTTTCGGATTTTTCCTTGATGCATACTTTTAATTTCTCATAACACTCATAGTCGTCTGTGAATTAAAAAGCTACAAATGTTAGTTAAACATTTATTGATATCTAATGAATTATTACTTGTTAGTTTTAATAATATGTATATGTTAGGTGAATATTGACAAGGCTAGATATTGGTGAACAAATGACGAAGGATTAGGTCTGGTAGTTACAGAGAATAATTAAACAAAATCGTTTTATATGAATATATCATTGTTTAAACAAAATATACAATGCACCTGTGGGCCACATTTTTTTACAACGTGTGAAAAGTCAATCATGAGTATCATTTTCTTTCGCAACTCACGTGATGTACTTCTTGTTTGTGTAAACACCCATTTAACGGACATGTAAACAAATGACTTCTTCCTGGACTGCTGGATTGTGACAGAGACAACATAATTAATTGGTGTTTTCATGGCTAGATTGTGACAGAGACAACATAATTAATTGGTGTCTTCATGGCTAGATTGTGACAGAGACAACATAATTAATTGGTGTCTTCATGGCTAGATTGTGACAGAGACAACATAATTAATTGGTGTCTTCATGGCTAGATTGTGACAGAGACAACGTAATTAATTGGTGTCTTCATGGCTAGATTGTGACAGAGTGTTGAGGATCCCTTGAAGGGCCCTCAGAATATTGAGGATCCCGAGAAGGGTACCCTTGGCTTGTGTCTAAGTATATGAGGGCTGACTCAAAGTTTGACTCGTATTTTATTTGTATTCCTGCCACACACACAGTCTCCACAACAATTACAGGTAACACAGGTGACGATGACCAACTCAACAAGGGTCGTGTGACAACAATCAGATATTTATTATACACAGAGGTACCAGCCCGTATCAGGGATCTGGTGGCCTTTCAAATAAATCAAAGATAATCCAAAAAGATACAGCAACGAGGTAATCCAATATAAATTCTGAATCAATTGAGGGACGTGTTCACTCTAGATCTCTCTCTCTCTCTCTCTATGTCTCTCTTTCTCTCACTCAGAGACTTTTCAATAGGCTCGCTATCACTCAGCCTAATTGCGACCGTTCACCCTGGGACCCTCGGTCGAATGACTACCAATCTATATTTCATTTCCCACATCACTTTTCACACGTGACCATTAACCAATCAAATATGATAGCTGCTTCATTCAAACTTTCCAATTAGGGGGTGGAGGCTAAGGGGGGGGGAAATACGCCGTGTAGACAAAGACCTTAGTAACTGGACATCGAGCGGGTCGCTGTCCCTTTGAAGAAACCGACCGGAGAATAGTCCCGGTGGTCAGAGAATATTCCCAGCGAGGAAAGTAACATGTTTCTGCTAACCACCGTACTACGCCCGGCGGAGTTTCGTTGAAGGAGATTTTGTTGAACACCTGGACGGTGACCCAATTACGGGGTGGGGTGAAGAGGGTGGGGAAGACCTGAGGAGCGGGAACGTAGATTGTTATGTATAGTTTACTTTAATATACATATTAACGTTATTACTATTATTACGCTAAGGGTTGGAGTAAGGGGATAGTTTCGATAAATTAGTCACAACCTGTGACACAGAGACAACATAATTAATTGGTGTCTTCATGGCTAGATTGTGACAGAGACAACATAATTAATTGGTGTCCTTCTGGCTAGATTGTGACAGAGACAACATAATTAATTGGTGTCCTTCTGGCTAGATTGTGACAGAGACAACATAATTAATTGATGTTGCGAAGACACACATTTCTTTTATTTCTCTATCTCAGAATTCTATTTGTAAATATAAGATATTGAAACTATATATATATATCACAATGAGACCATTTTTGTTACGCCTGTAGAGACGATAGTGCGTTGGAGGCACAACGGGAGACATGGGGAGGGGGGTAATTTAGAACTGGATTTGAAAATACCGTGATTGTAGCCGGACCTTTAGTGCTTTAAAACCTCGACCCTTTGTGAGTCTTCGACATTTATTCAATCTATATAGAACTTTGAGTCAGTCACTCTAGGCCTAGATGTTGACTCAGTCAATGTAAGGGGCATGTAGACTCAGCCATATTTAGCTACATAATAGGCTCAGTCTTTGTAAGCTACGTGTTTTCTTGGAATAAGTAGCATATAGATTTAGACCCTAGCTAATGTAAGCTTAGTGAAAACATTTAATATGACTGACACATAGATGTAGGGTTCACTAAATGAATTTCAAAAACCTTAAATTTATCCCGATTCTAAAAGAGTTGAGTTGTTAAATATAATAAAAGGAAGTTTGTACTAAAATGTAACACAAAAACAAAATGAGGTTGATAAATCAAATTTCTGTTTACGAAATCGAAACAAAATAGACCAGACAGTTTATTGCCACTCAAAATGTTGTGTTACATGAGATGATATTAAGAAATGCAACATTCCACAAAATAAGCAAAACCACACTTCCTGTTAATACAGCCTATAAAATAATCTCAATTCTTGTATGATGAATGACTCCAAGCGCTGTCGACCCCCCTGACTATAGATGGACAAAATGTTGACCATAGTGGCCTTCTGTTGATTATGTCCCTTGCTACTGAGATTTCAGGTGATATAACACTTTATCTTTCTCTAGTTTTTTTCAAGTCTGTAGAGAAATGGTACAGTCAGAGTTTGATGACGCAGTTTGGTAGGCCTCGCTCACGACAGTTTCTATGACGTCATTCCTCCATCGCGTTGTTATTGTATTGAGTTCTACGTGTACTCCTCCTGAGTTCAACATAATATGTCAGTTCATGTTAATGAAGTTATGTATTAAATATTTAAATGTTATAATTGCTACTTTCAACTGGAGGCGACTTGGTATATTAATGTTGTTCACTTTTGTTGTAACATCTACTACAAGTTCATGAAAGAACTTCGCAAACAAAGGTTATTTGACCGAATTAGTCCTTTAATAATGTAATAATGTAATAAGGTAATAATGTAATAATGTAATAACGTAATAATGTAATGATGTAATAATAAATTAGTCACACATAAATGGGCCTCACAAACATGGTATTTAATTTTAATTGAGATACTTATTTTATTTTTGTTTTTAAAATGAGCTTAAGATGAATTTTTTCTTTTTTGTTCAACGTCAATTTCACGCCCTCTTTCACAAAAGGTTTACACAAAAAATCTTTACACAAATTGAGTCACGTGAGTGCAATTGAAGTTTATTATTATTTCTCCACATATATTTCATTAAAAATGTTGTACAAATATGCAACAAATTAATTAGCGAAAAATAAAGTTATGCACGTTTATTTATAAAAAAAAATGGTTATAAGTTCTTTTTTTTTTATATTTTTTTTTGTAAAGAAAAATTAGGGTCTTACCCAGAGCCGTCCTTAATCTATTAGGACGCCCGCCCCTTCTTTTGAAAGTTTTTTTTTCTAAAATTTGGCGCCCCTAGCAATTTGGCGCCCTAGGCAGCTGCCTATGTCGCCTATGCCCAGAGCCGGCCCTGGTCATACCTAACTTTTTAAATCTAGAAGTTTCCCGCATTATGAATCAAATTCATCAGAAATATAAGGGCAATCTACATAAATAATTTTTTTTTTTACTCATGATGCTTAGTTTTTGCATTCCTACAGGTTAATATGTATTCGTTCATTCTGAAGAGGATAGTTTTATTCATCGATACTGATCTCACATAATTCTTCTAATTCCCAGAGAAGTTTACATGAACATTTTATCTATTTACACATAAATGTTAGACTTTACAAAAGATTTATTTGACATAAGCCAATAATTCTTGTAAGCCTAGAAAAAAAAACTGTTCTTACATGTAACAACATTTAAATATTTCAACAGGAGATACCAATGAAGAACAAAAACAGACCACGAAACGTAGATGGATATATCCAAATTACTGGAACTATAATTATTATCCATATTGGTATCAGAAAGAAGTGAACAGGCTTAACTCAATAGTTACTGGAATTCACAGATCAGTTGAATCAAACAGGGCTAGAATTCATCAGCTCGAAAGAGAGAACTGAACAATCAGATCAAATCTAGAAAGGTTCAAGACGGTATGTGATAAAAAGTGGATTCGCGCTGAAGGTGAGTCCATTATTACGTTGCGTCGGTATAGGACTGTCTCCATTAAGAGGGTTTGTCCAGTATTAGGATGTTTACACTATAAGAATGCGTCCACTATGAGGATGTTTGCACTATAAGGGTTTGTTTACTATAAGGATGTGTCCTCTACAAGCGTGGGTCCACTATAAGCATGTATCTACTATAAGTGTGTGTCCACTACAAGTGTGTGTCCACTACAAGGCTCTGTCCACTATAAGCATGTGTCTACTATAAGTGTGTGTCCACTACAAGTGTGTGTCCACTACAAGGCTGTGTCCACTATTAGGCTCTGTCCACTATAAATGTGTGTCTACTATAAAAGTGTGTCCACTATTAGGCTGTGTCCACTATTAGGCTGTGTCTACTTTAAGTATGTGTTTACTATAAATCTGTGTCCACTATAAGGGTTTGTCCACTATAAGGGTGTGTCCACTATAAGGGTTTGTCCACTATAAGGGTTTTTCCACTATAAGGGTGTGTCCACTATAAGGGTTTGTCCACTATAAGGGTGTGTCCACTATAAGGGTGTGTCCACTATAAGAATGTGTCCACTTAAAGGGTTTGTTTACAATACGGAAGTGTCCACAATAATTGTGTAACCTCTATAAGGGTTTGCTTAGGGTGGAAAATGATCTATTGTATATGAGATTTTTAACACACACACTCACACAACAGCGATACATCTGTCACCATTAAATACGGACCATTGACTCTTCAACGCAACCACTACATCCTACACAATTCGTTCCATTGGGTAGACTTAGGTGACTGCTTTCAAACACAGCTACGCAGGTTTTATCAAATATGTATACGACATTGAATAAGTTGATATTATTATCTATTTAGTTTTCATAGAAATAAAAATAAAATTACATTCTAACCTGATATTCTCTAGTCATATAATATCTAGCATGATAAGTTTTAGCCTGATTCAACTCTAGCTTGATAAACTCTAGCCTGATAATCTCTAGATAATCTCTGGCCTGATCATCTCTAGCTTTATAATCGAGGGTCAGTCGTTATATATATATATATATATAAATTTCATTGCAGTAAAAGAAGCTGTGCGAAAATATGTATTAAGACAGAACTTTCATTGGTCCAACTATTACAATGGACACAGCTATTACTTAGCTAAATCACCAAGCCCTAGTTTTGAATTGAAAGCTGCTGATGACACTTGCAAAAATCTTGGTGGACATTTGGCTGAAATTGACAATGAAAACGAACTTGAATTCATCCGAAGTTTTGTGAGGAAGTTCGATTTTAATCTTGTGTACATCTCCGGGTCAGACGAAAAACAAGAAGGCAGATGGAACAATCCTTACACCAATACGCCCCTGAAGTATCTAAAGTGGGGTATACGTGAGCCGAACGGTGGAAGAAGTGAGAACCTCCTTGGTCTTTGGAAAGTAAACGGTTACTTGATGATCGATATTTCAACTGGTCATTCTGGTAACGTCCTCTGCAAAGTTTAAATAAATTAGTTGGCATAATGAGCTGAGGTTCTGTATAATATATAAAGCCCAGCATATATAGAAATAAAAAAAAAGATGTGCAAAAACTTGTAATGTATAGAGTTATTTTTTGTCTACTTGTACTACCAAGCGTCTCTTGGTTAATTAAGGTGTCATGTAACATCAACCGTTGTTTACTTACCATTTACTAGGTTGTATCGTAAAATAATACAAAATAAAGCAAAAAAAAAAAACTTAAATAATGTATGAACTAAAGAAATATTATATACAATTTTCTCAAAAGCAAACATATTCGATTTAATCAATACATTTCATTAAGTAATTTTCTACAAAGTCATTATATAGCACTATGGTATTAATGCATAAACAGAGAAATGTAAAGAAAAGCGTTTATTGATTTATATGTAATAAGACTTTAATATATTGTATGTATGACGTAAAATTAAATGATTTATATCGTCAAAAGCTCAAGAAAATTTATTATGACTATCAAAAAGTCGTATACACCATTGTAGGAAAAATTTGAAAATATTAATTATAGCATTTTAAATGCACAATTTCAATTTGACACCAATTCATCACAATTTAAAGAAATCAGCGTAACATAGATCAGATTCATCACACTTCAAATTTTAAAATTAAACAGGGAATCTTACTATTGAAATAATGTTACAAAACATGTTAAACATCTTCTTTTCCAAACCGAAAATGTGAATTAGCTCATTTGAAATGGAATGCTTAAATCCTATGTAACTTTTCTTTTAACAATATTCTACTTAGTCAATAAATAGAACAAACTAAATTAATGAATAAAAGAAGAAATCTTCAAGAAAGAAGAAAAAGTTTAAGACTTAGGAATTAAAGAGAACTCATGAAATATTATATTTTAAGGTATAATACATGTCCTGGCTGAGATCTTAATTTCTATGACTCAAATTTAAATCTTTAAAAGCATCTAAGTGCCTTATTACTTATAACCTTCTTCTACATACAAATGTTTTAACTTTAAGTAAACACAACAGGCTTTGATGCAGAAAATATTTATAGAATAAAATTAAATGCTAGAAAAATATACAAAGATTGACGTTAGTTAGAAGAGGGGTGTGATGGATGAGATAAAAAATCGGCCAGGAAAACCCCAAGTGAAATATAGAGAAGACTTAAAAACCATGAGCTGAAATATACATTGGTTCTTGCTGAACATCGAACCTGGGACCCTCTTGTAAACAGTCGTGCTTTTTAACCGCACGACCATCCTTCACTGAGATCAATGGTGTGTGAAGTCCCCTGTAAGGGATAAGGTGGAAATCTCTCAGATCCTATAGGAAGGTATTTTATGGTACCCTTCTTGCATCCCCATCATAGGGCTATAGTGCAATGGCCATGGAGGTACCACGGGAGCTATAGCGGAGCTTAAATCATAAACTGAGATTGAACCAGGAATCCTAGGGTCAACAGTCGAGCGCTTGACCACACGCACGACATCTGGTGTGTGTGGCAGTGGGAAGCAATTCTATGACCAGGTTATCAAAATTAATGTACAGTGCAACCATAGCACCAATTGACATATGTGTAAACAATCATTTGGCTCCACAGACTTATTTTTCACCATCGTGATTAGCTTCTTGTTTGACATTAAACTGACAGTATATAGTTAAAGAACCAAATTAAATAAAACTTTTTTCAAAAATTAATATACATTATTTCATGCAGAGTGAAATATATATAGATACACAAATACATAAATACACAAATGAGTATATATATATATATATATATATGTGTGTGTGTGTGTGTGTGTAAACAAAGAGAGAATGCGACAGTTAGATAGCTATAAAGATAGATTGATAAAAGACCGACAAACAGACTTAAGACAGAAATATGTATAGAAAGATAAATGAACAGACAAACAGACTGAATGATAGATAGATAGATAGATAGATAGATAGATAGATAGATAGATAGATAGATAGATGGATGGATGGATGGATGGATGGATGGATGAATTGATGGATGGATGGAAAGATAGACAGATAAACATATAGATAGATGGATAAATAGATAGATAGATAGATACATAGATAGATAGATAGATAGATAGATACATAGATAGATAGATATTGTGTATATTGCCTGTACAGAAATAAAACAACTATCATGTAAACAGTAAAACCATCTATATTTATTTCAAAAGGCCTAATCATCAAACTTCCTCCAGCGACTACGTCACTCACTACATATCAAGTCGTACAAGTACAAATTAAACACAGTTGAAAAAACAGCCTGTTTTTAACTCACATCTACTAATTAACAAGTTCTGAATTCAGTGCGCTTTATGTGTTACCTTCAAGTAAACTAAGAGAGCCATATGTTGACCATAATAATGGTTTCAATAATTTTTCTAAAGACTGCAGAAAAAAGTCTGTATCTAAGACTTAGTTAATATTCCACTAGCATGAGCAGCCATTTGTCATATGCATTACTGATATTTAATTACTATTGAATTTATTATGTATTTATATGACAAGTCTATTTCATCAGTTAAAGTTTTCTACTATTTATTTGATAATATGTAATACATATCTTCTAATTGTTTAATACGTTTTTTTACGTACAATATTAATTTAAAAAAAAAAGATTTTTATAAAAGTTTATTTAAAGAGTTTTTAAAAAAAATATCTCTTAGTGCCTCAATTTGTTAGTTAAAAAATAACAAAACGTAATTAAATTATAATTCAGTTTTACGCAGTCCCGAAGCGTGAAAGATGTACAGCAGGGACCAGGCCAATAGCATGGGGGCGGGGGGAGGGAGGGGGAGGGAGCAAACAAGCAGAGGGAGCCAGGCAAAACGTAGGGGGGAGTAATTATTAAGAAAACACTCGTTTATACTTTTCTGATATCTATTAATGCAGTTCTTGTGGATTTAATATATTTTTATAGTGTTTTATTGTTTGTTTGTGTGTGTATATATATATATATATGTATATTAGGGTGGGTCAAAAAAATTTTTTTTTGGAGTTGGGAATTTGAAACATATTCAAAAAGTTGCCTATGGTCCTACTGATTGTAAAAATGTAAAATTTGTAAAAATCAGATAATGTCTTCCACTCCCAACTTTTAGTTCAAGGGGGTACGGGGCGAAAAAAAATGCACTATGTCTAAAAAAAACAATTTTTTTTTTTTTTACATTTTTAGATACTAAAACATGTCAATAATAACTACAAATTAAATATATTGCAGAAATTTTTGTTTAGATCAATTAAAATGTATTTTCAGAATGTTACTCATTCAGAAACTTCAATAATTTAAAAACTTAAAAGTCATTTTTCTCTGAAAAAATATTTTTGACATTTTCCTTCACTATGGCAAGAAAATCTCAAAAACCACCTGTCAGATTTTGATAAAACTTCTAATTTTTATGAAGAAGAGGTGCATTTATAGAATGTCAGAGGCTTTTTTAGTCCTTTTTTTTTTTAAATTTTCAAACTTAGCATTTTTTGCTTATTTTCACATACAAAATTTTAAAAATTCATAAAAAAATTATTTATTACATTATCAAAAAAGTACTTTGACATTCCCTAAAGTAAGCTTTTCTGATCATAAAAATGTACATTGTGTATGAAACAGTCTATAAATATTTCAGAAATATTTGCCACAAAAAGGGTCATAAATTTCAAGATGGAGGCATGCTGCACCCACAAATATCAATATGTTAATATTTTTTTTTTAACAAAATTATTTTTAAATCTACTAGACCATGGGTCTAGGACTTATGGTTGTTGAGATCTAGGGCGATGACGGACAGACAGACAGACAGACAGACAAACAGACAGACCCAGGAACCCCCCCCATCCCCCCAAAGTATGACATTTTACAACATTTAGAATGTTTGGTATAAGTAATATGAAATTGTACAAATCTATAAATCGTTCATGCAAAATATACAATGTACATATGAATAATACTGTTTATGGATTGCCACAGGAAACTTGTTTGCTTTCAATTTTCGGAAGAACATCCCTTGATTTCTTTGTTTGCAAAACCATCCCATGTCGAGAGCTATGTCCGTACAGTTGAAATGTCCGTATACTTTCAAAATAACAGCAGTAACTTCTTTAAATGCTCTTTCAACAGCTTGAGAGTGACAGGGAATTTGATCCAGTATGATTGGATTGTTGCGTTTAAGTTCATCATCACAAATATATTCCATCGGAGGAGGGGATGTCACTGCACAAAGATCCCAGTTAATCATCTGATCATATGATTTAGCTGCAATATTCAGGATTATGTCATTTTTGTTGAAAAATTCTAACTCTGCATGGAGCTGGTTTATGTCGTGCTGTTATGATTTTATTTACTGCATACCTTCCAATTTCTTCATCATTGTCCTAATTGCAGCCATAGAATGTTTTCTGGATGTGCAAAGTAGCAGTTATTTTCCAATACATGCACTATAATAGATTGATCAGCAGTATCAAGGTTCTGAAGCAGTTGTATCATATAGAAAAAGTTTCTAGCCCCACTTTGACAAGATGGATCGCAAAAATCCTGTTCGCTTTTGTTAACCATCTTAGCTCTCATCAGTATATTCCTTGGCTGCCCTATCTCTCCAAATTTTTCTATGTCGACGCATCTTTGCTGGATCCAAAGCTGTAGATGGTGTTAACATGTTTAAGTCCTTCAACACAGCTTTAACGATAAGACATGTATCCCTATTGCTTAGTTTACATCGATCCATTGCTTCATATTGATATCTGTTTTGTTATTTGGAACATTCCTCATCGCTGGAGAAGTCTGCATCAAGTAGTTCATCATCTTCAGCATCCTGATCTGGAATATCATTATCTTTCTCATCATTGACGTTATCATTTGTGGTTCCTATCTGATCGCCACCCTGCATCAATGAATGTTTTCTTTTTCTGTCGATTTTGTAATATTTTTGTTGTTTGCTTGTCAACATTGTCTATGAACATATTTCTTGCCATCTTTTGATCCACCCAAAATGCCCACTCAAGCACAGAAATTATTACTGATTGTGGACATTTACAGTCTCCTCTATCCCTAACACCTGCATCTTTTTACTCGAACAATTATACTGGTAATGTCATTTGTAGGGATACTAGCCTGGTCATATAATTGTCTGAACTAATTAGTTATTCATAAAAAAGTTTATAAAGATAAAACACAAATTTTATATGCATATCATTTCTTTTTTGAATAACCTAGGTCACAAATTTAACATGTTCAGTCACAAAAAACTCACAGTAAATATAGTAAAAATTTCGAACAAAAGTTGGGAGTAGTAAAACTATGTAGTTTTCAAATATTTGTACATATTCCATGTACTACCATGATGTAACAACTTTTTAATAATGTTTCAATAAAAAAAATTTTTGACCCACCCTAATGTATATATATATATATATATATATATATATATATATAATAGCGATTTGGGCGCTGCGTTAAATCGAAAGTAAAGAATTAATATAACAGTATTCCAGTTTAAAATACAATCATGAAAAAAAAAATCGGATCTGCCCGAAACCAAAAAATAACCTCGCCTGCCGACCAAGCCGAAGGGGATATAACTCTATGCAAATGATTTGCAGGGTACAGCTAGTATATATATATTTTGGCCAATGTTTGCTATGCGGCTAATAGCAGACATTGGCCAGCTAAACCGGCCGATGGGAATATGACACTGAGCATGGCTGATATCTTTAGTAAAATTTGAACCGCGATACCATCCGTCCCAGGGGGACAGATGATCGTGTGGTAAAGCACTCAAGTGTCGACCTGATGAGGATATTTCAGGTCATATCATAAGTCCCTGCTATATCTCCAGTGGAACATATTGAAGCTAATTTTATTTCAAAACTCCCCATGCTTAAAAATGATTTCGACGTTGAAAGTACAAACTGAGGGTTTACCGAAGCTGCCCCGTTTACTGATAGCTATTAATCAAAACACTGACAAAAAAAAAATTTAAACGTTTTTGATTACGTCATTATATCATTTTTACCTATTTTTTTCGGATTTTTCCTTGATGCATATTTTTAAATTCTCATAACACTCTTAGTCATTTGTGAATAAAAAAAAAGGTGAAGTGCTAGTAAAACATCTATTGATATCTAATGAATTATTGATCTTTAGGTTTAATAATATTTATATCTTTTGGGAACGTTGACTTGGCTAGATTTAGATGTACGAATGACGACCAACTAGGTCTAGTAATTACAGAGGATATACAAGAAATTTTTTTTTGTAAATATCATTGTACAAACATAATATACAATGCACCTGTGGCCACATTTTTTACAATCTGTGAAAAGTCAATCATGAGTATTATTTGCTTTCACAACACACGTGATGTACTTCTTGTTTGTGGAAACACCCATTTAACGGACACGTACACAAACAACTTCTTCCTGGACAGATGGATTGTGACAGAGACAACATAATTAATTGGTGTCTTCATGGCTAGATTGTGACAGAGACAACTTAATTAATTGGTGTCTTCATGGCTAGATTGTAAAAGAGACAACATAATTAATTGGTGTCTTCATGGCTAGATTGTGACAGAGATAACATAATTAACTGGTGTCCTCATGGCTA
Organism: Bulinus truncatus; assembly: GCA_021962125.1. Classification (NCBI taxonomy): domain Eukaryota; kingdom Metazoa; phylum Mollusca; class Gastropoda; family Planorbidae; genus Bulinus; species Bulinus truncatus. Next base: position 6,432,877 of record JAGDYQ010000032.1, on the reverse strand, counting down.
GATTGTGACAGAGACAACATAATTAATTGGTGTCTTCATGGCTAGATTGTGACAGAGGCAATATAATTAATTGGTGTCTTCATGACTAGATTGTGACAGAGATAACATAATTAATTGGTGTCTTCATGGCTAGATTGTGACAGAGACAACATAATTAATTGGTGTCTTCATGGCTAGATTCTGACAGAGACAACATAATTATTTGGTGTCTTCATGGCTAGATTGTGACAGAGACAAAATAATTATTTGGTGTACTCCTGGCTAGATTGTGACAGAGACAATGAAATTTATTGGTGTCGTCATGGCTAGATTGTGACAGAGATAACATAATTAATTGGTGTCTTCATGGCTAGATTGTGACATAGACAACATAATTAATTGGTGTTCTCCTGGCTGGATTGTGACAGAGACAACATAATTAATTGGTGTCCTCCTGAGTAGATTATGACAGAGGCAATGAAATGTATTGGTGTTGCAAAGACACACATTTCATTCACAATAGATTATTTTTTTTCATTTTTAAAAGGAAATAAAATGCATAAATATCTTCCCGATTCGCCAGAATAATCTTAGTATCATTCAAACAAAGTCAATATCAGACTTTTACCAGTGAAATTTCTGTTAAAATAAGATATTTTGTTTTACCTATAAACCTTTTTGTAGTACTTTTCACCAGCGCGATAACGTGGAGGCGAACTTTAGACATGAATTGAAAATACCATGATTCTAACCGGATATCGATCCCGGGACCGTCGAATGCTATACACAATGCGACCATCTGCCCCCCCCCCCCTTTGAGAGTCTTATGTAGACTTGGTCAATGTATGTAACACGTGACACCGTGAGCCTATTTGAGGACTCAGTCAATGAAAAGTGCATGTAGACGTTTAGCTACATATAGACCCAGCCAATGTAAACTACACATAGACCAAGCCAATGTAAACTACATATAGATCCAGCCAATGTAAACTACATATAGACCCAGCCAATATAAACTACACATAGACCCAGCCAATGTAAACTACATATAGATCCAGCCTATGTAAACTACATATAGAGCCAGCCAATGTAAACTACATATAGACCCAGCCAATGTAAACTACACATAGACCCAGCCAATGTAAACTACATATAGGCCCAGCCAATGTAAACTACATATAGATCCAGCCAATGTAAACTACATATAGACCAAGCCAATGTAAAATACATATAGACCCAGCCAATGTAAACTACATATAGACCCAGCCAATGTAAACTACATATAGGCCCAGCCAATGTAAACTACATATAGACCCAGCCAATGTAAACTACACATAGACCCAGCCAATGTAAACTACATATAGGCCCAGCCAATGTAAACTACATATAGATCCAGCCAATGTAAACTACATATAGACCAAGCCAATGTAAAATACATATAGACCCAGCCAATGTAAACTACATATAGACCCAGCCAATGTAAACTACATATAGGCCCAGCCAATGTAAACTACATATAGACCCAGCCAATGTAAACTACATATAAACCCAGCCAATGTAAACTACATATAGACCCAGCTAATGTAAACTGCACATAGACCCAGCCAATGTAAACTACACATAGACCCAGCCAATGTAAACTACATATAGATCCAGCCAATGTAAACTACACATAGACCCAGCCAATGTAAACTACATATAGACCCAGCCAATGTAAACTACATATAGATCCAGCCAATGTAAACTACATATAGACCCAGCCAATGTAAACTACATATAGACCCAGCCAATGTAAACTACATATAGATCCAGCCAATGTAAACTACATATAGACCCAGCCAATGTAAACTACATATAGACCCAGCCAATGTAAACTACATATTGACCCAGCCAATGTAAACTACATATAGACTCAGCCAACGTAAACTACACATAAACTAAGTCAATATAAGCTACATATAGATTTACTCCATATAAACTAAATTTAGTCTCAATTTAATGAACCCAAGAAATGAAATATGACTGACACAAAGATTTAGGGTTCACAAAATGCATTTCAAAAACATTAATTTTACACTGATTCTAAAAAAGCGTTGTGTTTTTATATAAATAATTTATATATATATATATATATATATATATATATATATATATATATATATATATACATATACATAAAGGAAGTTTATACTAAATTGTAACACAAACAATGAGGTTAATTAATCGATTATATTTACGAAATCGAAACAAAATAGACCAGACTGTTTATAACCATTCAATATGTTGTGTTACATGAGATGATACTAAGAAATGCAATATTCCACAAAATAAGCAAAACAACACTTCCTGTTGATACAGCCTATAAAACAATCTCAATTCTTGTATGAAGGACGACTCATTCGTTGACTACAGATTGACAAAATGTTGACTATAGTCAGCCTTCTGTTGATTGTGTCCATTGCTGCTGAAACTTCAGGTGATATACAGTTTTCTATTGTCATTCGTTCAGTCTAGTATTTATTGGTTCATTCGAAAAATGGTTACTGATACATTCAAATTATCATTCAGAAGTTATTTGTATTTATTTTTAAAGATATGTTGATATTATAAGTTGATATTATAAGTTGTTATAAGTTGATATTATTTTCTTGTTAGAAATACTTTCCACATTTTATCTGTTTGATACAATACATAACTTTCATAAAATGTTAACTTAATTCTTGTAGGCCTATTCATCTATATCCCGTTTTATATTTTACGACTAAACTTTTAGCCTTTATAGGTCCAGTAATAGGTAAATTTTAAAAGAAATATTTTATATGTCCCTGTAATAATTCTTGAGCTGTAAAAAAAAAAAAATTTACTTATTATAAATTTCCAAATATGTGTTAATAAGTGTGTTCGCATTAAAGATGGTTCCATTATAAGGGTGAGTCCACTATAAAGGTGTGTCCACTCTAAGGGTATGCCCACTATAAGGTTTTGTCCACATACGACTTTTTCCACTATAAGGATGTGTCCACTATAAGGATTTGTCCACTATAAGGGTTGTCCACTTTAAGGGTTTGTCCACTATAAGGATGTGTTCACTATAAGGATTTGTCCACTATAAGGGCACTGTGAATTTGTCTATTATAAGAGTTTGTTCACTATAAGGATTTGTCCACTATGAGGCTTTGTCTACTATAAGGGTTTGTCCATTATAAGGGTGTGTCCACTATACATGTTTGCCCATCATAAAGTTTCGCCATTTATAAGAGTGTGTCCACATTATGATTGCTTACGTTGAAACAAAAAAATCTATCAAATATTAGATACTGAACATAAACAAAAGAAAACCGATTCCTTTCTTTATCTCAAAATTCACCAGTAAATAAGGACAAAAGTCTCTTCAAAATAGTAACTGCCTCAAGCACAATTTGTTCCATTGAGTAAACATGTTTAGCATTCAACACAAAGATGGCTGCTTCCGTACCTTAGCATCCCCCACTTGTTTTATCAGCTTTGTATATTAAATTTAATATTATGATGTTATTATTATTACTAGCTGTACCCTGCAAAACCTTTGCATAGAGTTATATCTCCTTACGCTTGATCGATAGGCCAGGTTATTTTTGGTTTCGGGCAGATCCGATTTTTTCACGATTGTTTTTTAAACTAGAATACTATGGTATTAATTCTTTACTTTCGATTTAACGCATAACCCAAATTGCTATTAATTATATAATTATTTAGTTTGCTTTCATTGAAATAAAAACTTAACATTTCATTTTTTTTTATAAAATTATTTTCAACTTTATTTGTTATTTTGAGCGAGTGGCCTTGTAATATAGACCCAGCCAATGTAAACTACATATAGACCCAGCCAATGTAAATTACATATAGACCCAGCCAATGTAAACTACATATAGACCCAGCCAATGTAAACTACATATAGACCCAGCCAATGTAAACTACATATAGACCCAGCCAATGTAAACTACATATAGACCCAGCCAATGTAAACTACATATAGACCCAGCCAATGTAAAATACATATAGACCCAGCCAATGTAAACTACATATAGACCCAGCCAATGTAAACTACACATAGACCCAGCCAATGTAAACTCAATGAACTGGGTTCGATCAGTGGTGAGAACCATGAGCATTTTACCAGGCTCCACTAGTCCACCCACCTTTAAATGGGTACCTGACTTCAGTTGAGGGAGTAAAGGTGGGTTGGCGTCGTGCTAACCACACAACTCTGTGATAGGCCGAGGTTACACAAACAGATGGATTTTAAACAACATCTGCCTCCATGGGCCTTTCAGGGCTAACGGATCTTTACTTTATTTTTACTTATTCAACCTGTGCTATTTTATCTCTACTTTTGTTCGATATAATAAACGTCTTGATAAATTAAAACAAAAAAAATAATTCATCGGATAAAAGGATGTAGTATTTATGTATTCATCGATAGTGGTACAACTAAATAAACTTTTTTTTTTCAATTTCCAGAGATATTGACATGAGAGTTATATTACTAAACAAAAATTGTGAGTGATGTCCCCATGTTTGTCTCTTAGATCCAATAAACCAGTTATGTAAACCGCCATAGTAGAAAGTGAAATGACCTGAAATATCCATTGGTCCTCACCTAAGATTGAACCCCCCCTACCCCCAGTACAATCTCTCTACTGCACGACCAACCGCCCGCACCCCCCCCCACTCTAAACAAAAACTGTACCTAAGTATAAACATAATGTATGACTTTGCAAAAAAAGATTTATTTGGCATTAAACAACAATTCTTGTAAGCTACACAAATAAAACAACATTTAAATATTTCAACAGGAGACAAAACGGAAGACAAAAAACTGTCCACTAAACGAAGTTACTGGAATTACTGGAACTATTATCCAAATTACTGGTGGTATCAGCAAGAGGTAAACAGACTTAAATCAACAGTTAATTACATTTACAGATCACTTGAAACGAACAGGGCTAGAGATTATCAGCTCCAGAGAGAGTATTGGCTAATCCGATCAACTCAGGATAGGTTCAAGTCGACATTAGAAACCGCTAAAAATGCCTATTTCATAGTCTCTGACCCATTTCAAGGCAAAAGATATCTCTTGTCTCGTGAAGCGACCTTTTACTACCCAAGTTTCGGTCAGTCCCTATGCGCTTTGGCCGGAGGCTACTTGGCAGAAATCAATACATGGAATGAGTTTTATTTCGTCCGAAGCTTTTTGCAATCGAGAGGCTCAAAATTTACCGACGTCATGGCGGGAGGAAGTGACGAAGGACACGAAGGTCGTTGGATCAACCGTCATTCCGGAACTTACGTTTCGTCATTTTGGGCTGCAGGAAAACCAAACAATTTGCGCGGCATCGAACACTGTCAGGTATTCAGCAGGCAGTATAATTGGTACATGGATGACAGAGAGTGTGCATTCACGAGCAGCAAAGATATCGGGTTTGTATGTGAAGTCCCTCAATAACCAACTGATACAGCCAGACGCAAGCAACATAACAGGACACTGAGAAATAGATACAAATTTGCCTCAATAGTATTTTTTGTTTTAGATAAAAATACGTCGTTTTAAATATATATATATATATATATATATATATATATATATATATATATATATATATATATATATATGTTTGCGAGCAATGGATAACGTTGAAAAATGTAGCAAATAAGTTAATAAGTGTAATTTCTTTTAAAATAATTCTACAGTGGTATAATCGTAAGATAAAGAAATTGGTTTTAAACTTGGAAAATGTGTTTTGTTTCATTCAGCTTTATAAAGTATTCAAGTTTGTCATGTCTGAATCATCATTTTATAATGATTTATTAATAAATGGTAAAAAAAAAATCTCTTTTGTTACATTGATCGTTTGTATATAGATCTGTTTCTTTCTTTATCCCCCCCCTCTCGCTCTTTGTCCCCAAGTCTCAGTCTTTCCTTGTCTCCCTGTTTCTTTGTCTCCCTGCACCTCTCTCTTTGTATCATGTTCTCTCTCTCTCTCGTTGTCTCCTGTTCTTCTCTTTGTCTCCCTGCTTTTCTTTGTCACATTGTCTCTCTTTGTCTCTCTGTCACTCCCTCTTTGTCGTCTTGTCTCTCTCTCTCTCTCTTAGTATCTTTTCTCACTGTCTATTTCTCTTGGTCTCGCCAACTCTATTTTTTTGTCTCCCTCTCTCTCTCTCTCTCTTTCTCTCTCTCTTTGTCTCCCTTTCTATCTCTGTCTACGTATCTCTCTCTGTCTTCGTCTTCCTGTTAAATCGATCAATTAGCTTTACATCCGGGAAACCAAACCTCATAGTAAATCATCCAAACATAATGCTATCAAAATGTACTAAATATTTTCTTCTCATTTTAACGGGAATAAAAGTCTGTTATCTAGAGCAGAGCTTCTCAAAGTGGTGGGCCGCGGCCCCCTATGGGGGCCATGGACTGTTCGTAGGAGGGCCGTGGAATTTCGAAAAATAAAAAAAAATTTAAGCAATCTAAACCAAAAAAAAAAAAATAGGTCGGGGGGGGGGGCGCGACATATTGATTGGCGTTCCAAGGGTGGCCGTGACTTCAAAAAGTTTGAGAAGCACTGATGTAGAGCAGCACATTTATTCGACCCAAGCTTTCGCGCATCTCCTGTGCGCACTTTACGGTGGCTACTCAGTTGAAATAGATAACACTCAAGTGGACTTTGACGTCTTTGGACACTTTGTTAGCCGCGAACAACTCCAAACTTTGTGGGGAATCAAGGCTTCGGGGCACAGACGAGTGGCAGGAAGGTCAACTAGTCAACCGTGGCGTCATTTTCGGAGGATTGGAGAGCCGGATAACAGGCCGGGGGATCAACTTTGCCAGGTTTTTTTTTTTCCAGAAAGCGTTCAACTGGTAACATGCATGACCACCCGCGTATTTTAAATGCTAACAGGGATGTCGGGTTCGAATGTCAAGTCCCTAACTAGTGGTAAATATCTCGAGAGAAAAGTAAAAAAAAAACAGAATAAAGTTTAACAAATTTTAATTGGACACTATTAAAAGGGATATGTTATATTTAATTAGATTGGCTAGTATGTAAGAAATTGAAACACATAGTTTATAGTTTTAATATATATATATATGTGTGTGTGTGTGTGTGTGTGTGTGTTTCTATTTTCTTGTGAATTAAGAAAGAAAACTTGTTTCTTTTACTACTTTTGCAATATTTTGACATTTATGCTCATTACCCTGCTTTGAGTAGTACACATTAACCTAATCGGAAACTTGCGACCGTGTTAAACAGTACGATGGGACGGATTAGGCCCGTGGGCCTAGGATTGTCCTTGGCTGCTAAAGTTTAATTATTATCTGTTTCAAAACGTAATTGTTAATGTCTATTGCAGAAATATCTGAAAATGTGCGTTTTATTGCATCCCCTCCTAATTTTACCTTGGGGCTAACACCTGAGCGGAGAGGAGACTTACCAAAGATGTCTGCTGTTTCTTCTGTAGTCTTGTATTATTCACCATTGTCAGAGCAACCACAATACAGCTATGTTGCCAGTGTGAGTATATTCGATGGTCTGACCTACGACCTGATAGACAAGGCCAATGTCACTGGTGCCTTGAACAGCAAGAATGAATCTTTCCTCGAATTAGTTTTTAGATATCCCAGGACAGACGTCGCAGGTATTTACCAATGTGAGATCCACGGAATGGAGAGGTTCGGAAAACCAATCACTGTGTATAACACAGCTGTTGTGAAAGGGCTAATGTCTGGCATGTTTGACATAGTAACAATAATTAGGGATCTTAGAATCTCCAACGAGCTTTTACAAAGTGCCTTAAAGGTCAATACAGAACAATCAAAATACATGGAAAGGAAACAGGACGAGATGAAAGAGGTTTTCGGCTCAATCATTTTTGATTACTCACCAGTAAATAACGGACGTCGCTACGCCCTGTCTACCGACCAGACGTATCTTAACTACACAGATTTTCAGCGCGTTTGCAGGCTATACGGCGGATACTTGGCTGAAATAGACGACAGACTAGAGTTTGACTTTGTACAGAGCTACTTATTCAGAAAGAAGCTGTTTACACACATCATGATCGGGGGAGCAGATGAACTTCAAGAGGGATTGTTTATCAACGAGCATAACAACAACAGCAAATCATTTGTCATTTGGCAAGGTGTCAACCCTAACGGCGGAAGGAATGAGAATTGTTTAGTGCTATATTTAACTGACAACTGGCGCCATGGAGATTATAATTGCTACTTAGAAATTCCACAAAATGAAAAATTGTAATACTTGATGAAAACATGTGAAGTAAACTAAAAACAAAAGTAGTAATACATCACGTTACTGACGTTCGCGTTGTTTTTTTTTTACTCGCTATACCTTTGGACGTTCCGTTGGTTTATATAATTATGTATAAATAGACCTATATATATATACATATAAGTGTGTGTGTATGTATGTTTGTATGTCTGTCTTTCTGCATGGAATTTTTGTAATCAATATTTAACCCATTTCTCATCACTCGATTTCTTTAAAATGTTGCATGCCTGCTTGCTATCGATGACAATAAAATATTCAATAGTTAGCAACATCCGGTTTTTCTCTAATCAACATTTTATTTTTATGCACCCAGACAGTGCCTCACAATGATAAACTGTGACCTCGTTTCGATTTTTTTTTTTTCAGGTCTCGGTATTAACAAAACGCAGCCGACGCTATGCTTAAAGAGTTCATTTTTTTATATATATATAAAATCTTTCTTTTTTTTTTTAATTATGTGCTATTTAAAAATTTCTGTCATAATCTGTAAACTGTTTAGTATAGTATTAAGCCAGTTTATTATGGTTGCAATAGAACGATGGCTATTTTTTTTTTTCATTTCTAAGATCGTAAAGTCAGAGATGGGTTAATTTAGGCCCATCTAAATATATGGTTGTCCCAACAGAAAGCACTGTCCTCAAATTGGTTTAGGATAAAGGGCAATAATCTTTTGGACCTCACGGGTCACTAAAATAGCGATTCATTTATTAAGGACCACTAAAATAGTGATTTCATTTACTGAAGACCACTGAAATAGTGATTTATTTTACTGAAGACCACTGAAATAGTGATTTATTTTACTGAAGACCACTGAAATAGTGATTTATTTTACTGAAGACCACTGAAAAAGTCATTTATTTTACTGAAGACCACTGAAATAGTGATTTATTTTACTGAAGACCACTGAAATAGTGACTTATTTTACTTAGGACCACTAAAGTAACGGGCTTATCTTCACGGATCATGAAACTCGTGATCTATTTGCCAAGTACCGCTATTATTTGGTTCAACATCATCACTTAGAAATAATATTTCATCTCAGATAAAATGTTTCCATCATTAGACAAATTGAACCAAATAAAATATAGGTTTTTATCAGGCCTGTACTCCATCTCAATAGACCTTTGACCTGGATGTAAAAAAAAGACACCAGTACAAACATTGTGTTTTAAGGAAAACAATATATATATATATATATATTTCAAATATGCTTACCTACAAGAATCGTTCACTTTATCTTAAGTCCTTTTTATTTCAAGTAATTTATATAAAAAAGTTTAATTTATTGATTAACGTCCTGGAACATTATGCAATTGTTATATTTTTTAATCTTTAGGATATTGCAAAATCTAAAAAAAATAAAGTTTAAGTTCTCAAGGTGACATCAGCTTCAACAATAAAATATCATACAACTTATATTAGCAAAAAAAAAAAAAGAATGAAAGGATGTGTATTGTAGAGAACACAACTGTCGTGCCCTAGTTCCCTCAGCAGTGAATGGCGAACATATATATGTGACGAATGTTCCCTGATTCCTTCAGCTTTGAATGGCGAACTTACATATGTGGTGAAAGCTCCTTGGTTCCCTCAGCTTTGAATGGCGAGCTTATATATGTGACGAATGTTCCCTGATTCCCTCAGCTTTAAATGGTAAGCTTATATATGTGGTGAAAGTTCTCTGGTTTCCCTCAGCATTGAATGGTGAGCTTATATATGTGATAAAAGTTCCCTGTTCCCTCAGTTTTGAATGGTGAGCTAATATATGTGGTGAAAGTTCCCTTGCTCCCTCATCATTGAATGGCGAGCTTATATATGTGGTAAAAGTTCCCTGGTTCCCTCAGCTTTGAATGGCGAGCTAATATATGTGGTGAAATTTCCCTGTTCCCTCCAGCTTTGAATGGCGAGCTAATATATGTGGTGAAAGTTCCCTTGTTCCCTCATCATTGAATGGCGAGCTAATATATGTGGTAAAAGTTCCCTGTTCCCTCAGCTTTGAATGACGAGCTAATATATATGGTGAAAGTAAAGGCAGCTGTGTGGGGACTGTTTTGTCTTTAAACCAGAGAGATAAAGATTATGTGTGTGTGTGCGCGCGCGTGTGTGTGTGCGCTGTTTATGTATGAGAGAGACGAAGGCCTCATGCTATGCTGTCGGACGATATCATGTTTCCCTATAAAATAGCTAAACAAAATATATCTTTATATAAAAAGATGGGCTATTTTATTATTATTTTTTTTTGTTTTTCATTTTAAACTTCCTTATTCTGCAATAAAGTGGATCCATTTTTTTTTTAAATACACTTAAATATAAACAAACGACTGCAACACGTTACACTAAACTGTGCATCACGATAGAAATCAATTCAACCATTCAAATAGCTTTCTTGCATCAATCTACTTACGAACAGGAAATACGAGATAAACACACATCCTGTTGAAACTTTCTGTAAAATATTTCAAAATTTTTGGCTTATTTATGCCATTTTATGTTCAAATTTGTTTTGTAAAATTCTGATAAAAGATTAAATAATGTGGACAGTAGGCATTCCATTGTTTATAGTTGTCATGGTATCTATAACTATAGCTTCAGGTGAGCTAATGTGCTTTTAGTAAACAAATGTGTTGTTAGTAAACAATTGTGTTGTTAGTAAACAAATGTGTTGTTAGTAAACAATTGTGTTGTTAGTAAACAGTTGTGTTGTTAGTAAACAGTTGTGTTGTTAGTAAACAAATGTGTTGTTAGTAAACAGTTGTGTTGTTAGTAAACAGTTGTGTTGTTAGTAAACAGTTGTGTTGTTAGTAAACAGTTGTGTTGTAAGTAAACAGTTGTGTTGTTAGTAAACAAATGTGTTGTTAGTAAACAGTTGTGTTGTTAGTAAACAGTTGTGTTGTTAGTAAACAGTTGTGTTGTAAGTAAACAGTTGTGTTGTTAGTAAACAGTTGTGTTGTTAGTAAACAGTTGTGTTGTTAGTAAACAGTTGTGTTGTTAGTAAACAATTGTGTTGTTAGTAAACAATTGTGTTGTTAGTAAACAATTGTGTTGTTAGTAAACAGTTGTGTTGTTAGTAAACAATTGTGTTGTTAGTAAACAGTTGAGCTGTTAGTAAACAATTGTGTTGTTAGTAAACAGTTGTGTTGTTAGTAAACAGTTGTGTTGTTAGTAAACAGTTGTGTTGTTAGTAAACAATTGTGTTGTTAGTAAACAAATGTGTTGTTAGTAAACAAATGTGTTGTTAGTAAACAAATGTGTTGTTAGTAAACAGTTGTGTTGTTAGTAAACAATTGTGTTGTTAGTAAACAATTGTGTTGTTAGTAAACAGTTGTGTTGTTAGTAAACAGTTGTGTTGTTAGTAAACAGTTGTGTTGTTAGTAAACAGTTGTGTTGTTAGTAAACAGTTGTGTTGTTAGTAAACAATTGTGTTGTTAGTAAACAGTTGTGTTGTTAGTAAACAGTTTTGTTGTTAGTAAACTATTTTGTTGTTAGTAAACAATTGTGTTGTTAGTAAACAAATGTGTTGTTAGTAAACAATTGTGTTGTTAGTAAACAAATGTGTTGTTAGTAAACAGTTGTGTTGTTAGTAAACAGTTGTGTTGTTAGTAAACAATTGTGTTGTTAGTAAACAGTTGTGTTGTTAGTAAACAGTTGTGTTGTTAGTAAACAGTTGTGTTGTTAGTAAACAGTTGTGTTGTAAGTAAACAGTTGTGTTGTTAGTAAACAGTTGTGTTGTTAGTAAACAATTGTGTTGTTAGTAAACAATTGTGTTGTTAGTAAACAGTTGTGTTGTTAGTAAACAATTGTGTTGTTAGTAAACAATTGTGTTGTTAGTAAACAGTTGAGTTGTTAGTAAACAATTGTGTTGTTAGTAAACAATTGTGTTGTTAGTAAACAGTTGTGTTGTTAGTAAACAGTTGTGTTGTTAGTAAACAATTGTGTTGTTAGTAAACAAATGTGTTGTTAGTAAACAAATGTGTTGTTAGTAAACAAATGTGTTGTTAGTAAACAGTTGTGTTGTTAGTAAACAAATGTGTTGTTAGTAAACAGTTGTGTTGTTAGTAAACAATTGTGTTGTTAGTAAACAGTTGTGTTGTTAGTAAACAGTTGTGTTGTTAGTAAACTATTTTGTTGTTAGTAAACAATTGTGTTGTTAGTAAACAAATGTGTTGTTAGTAAACAAATGTGTTGTTAGTAAACAAATGTGTTGTTAGTAAACAAATGTGTTGTTAGTAAACAAATGTGTTGTTAGTAAACAAATGTGTTGTTTTTGTGTTAAAGCTTTTAAAAATATTTCTTTTTCTTGACATAATCGGTTTTACTCAGTTATATGGTCATAGTTTATTTTAATTTGTTACTATTTGATAGCTTTTTATAAAATGTAAATCAAAAAGTGCTAGTATTTCGGTTATTTTTTTTTTTTGTTGTTATAAAACGAACAAACTTTGATGCAAATTTAAAGTGACAATAAAGATGAAGAATAATAAAGAATAAAGAAATAAAAAGTAATTCGTATACTCACTTAAGTATTTTTATTCAGTGTACTTCATAAAAAGGGTATTTTCTAGCCAAACATTTATTATCTAAGTTAATCTAAATTAATCTAAGTTAATCTAAGCCAATCTAAGTTAATGTAGATTAATTTAGGAAAACATTTTATGATTTCTATTTTTTAATACTGCAAATCTCATTTTATATGACGAAACGAAACAAAAACAAAAGAGATTAAAGTTTTTTAACGGTAATAAAATATCTACAACCTCTGACTTTACTAACGTCATACAGTACGCGTTACTTATAAAAAGAATTTAGCTTAATTAGATTGATTTAAAGTTCCCTTAGCCCCAACGGGCTCATCGGGGCAGACGAGGTGCAGAATTCATGTTTTAATAACATCGGTATTTAATGTCAGGTACCCATTTAAAACTGGATGGACCTGGAGTCTTTCACCAGGACCTGAAAAAATTCCCAAATTTTCACTGAGATTCGAACCCGGGACCCTCCGGTCGACAGTCGAGCGCCCTACACTGCATGACCTCCCGTCCCTTAATTAGTTTCAATACGATAATTAAATACATATTAATTATTTTTAACAAAAAGGGCTTTACTCAGAATATTGCACTAATATTAATTCTTGTTTAAGGCAACTCCCTCTTAAAAAAACTGTCATACTTAACAAACAGTATTAAATTGTTGTTGGCCAAGCCGTGTAGACGTTTGACTGCCGATCTGAGAGAAATGGGCTCGATTCTCGAAGGTAATATCTCGAGGTTCTGGTAAAAGTTGATAAAATCCCACAAGTCCACTTAGCTATATAAATAAGTACATGGCGTAAGTTGAGGAAGTAATATATGCGGCAGGGCATTGAGACAACCAAAAAAAATCCTTTTTTTTTTTTAATTTTAGAAAAGTAAAGTGTCATTTACAACGCATTAATTTTTTAAATACTGCCATATTTACAACATGTGAAAGTATCCAATGGGATTACAGTAAGGAAGTGTCAGATTTACGAAATCAGATTCTTGTTGAAATTATGAGCGTAAAATCAACTCAGGCAGAAACTTCAAAAGCAATTAAACAAAACAAAGACGTAATCTTTCGACTAGAGAAAGAAAACTCAGCGATGAATACAACAGTACAAAAACTTAACTCAGCCTTTGAAACTGCCAGAGATGCATACTTTGTTGTGTCCGGTCCATCTGAAGGAAAGACATATTTACTGTCCCGCGAGGCTAGTTTCTACTACCCCAGCTTTGGTCAGTCGGTTTGTGCATTGTATGGTGGGTATCTAGTGGAGCTGGACACTCGGAGTGAGTTGGAGCACGTTAGAAACTTCATCCGCACGAGCGGCACGAGATTCACTTCCATCATGGCCGGGGGTACAGATGAAGGTCACGAAGGTGTATGGATCAACCGATACTCCAAAACTCCAATGGTTCATTTTTGGCATGTGAGCCAACCGAACAACTACGGCGGGATGCAGCATTGCCAGACTTTTTATAAGAAGATTGACTATTACATGGATGACCTCGAATGCCATTTCAACAGCAGCAATGACATTGGGTTTATTTGCGAGGTAAATACCTGGAAATCTCTGTAAATACCTGGAAATCTCTGTAAATACCTGGAAATCTCTGTAAATACCTGGAAATCTCTGTAAATACCTAGTAATACCTGCTTGCGTTGACAAAGTCAAGTATAAACTTGCAAAAATTAAAAAAAAGGGTTTTAGATGCAAATTTCAAATACGTCTGTTTTGTGCTGAGGCAAAAAGTGGTTCTTAAATTTTACAGATGGCTCAAACCAGATAAACAAACAAAAAAAAAACAAAACAAAAACAACAACATTAAATTTACATTTTTAATGAAGTGAAATAAATTAAATACATGTAAAGTTTTTTTTCTTTGTATAAATTTAGTATTTTTTTAAATGAACACATTTCTATACAACTGTTGATTCTAACGTTATAAATCTTCTAATATCGCTTAATAGTTACAATAATTGAACTATTGCAAACAGTTCAGTGAACGCTTCACTTTACATTTTTTTTTCCAAATCATGATTATTTTTTTCTCGACTTAAAATATTGTTGAATTTAAATGTAATAAAGTATTTTGCAGAGACTGCTTATTAAACTGTATTGGTGTGTTTTTTATGAACGATTTGTTTATTATTTCGTTTTTTTTTTGTTCTTCTATTTTGTTTACAATTTTTGTTCAAGTTTTTATGTTATTTTATGTATTGGCATAACAAACGGATCAATCATATTTAAAAAAACAAAACTTTTAAAGTAATCAGTAGCCGAATGTCACATGACACCTAAATTATCCCGCGCAACGCCGGATTTATGAAAGCAGCTAGTTTTTGTCAGTGTATCCTAGTATGTCTATGTTATTCCTACTCAGCGTCCGTCCTGATTAATCTTAAGTATCGTTTTATGTTACTCCACATGAGGTCTACACCATAGTAAGTAAAGTCATGATGAAGTTACTCATCTGTTTCTATAACCTCGGCATATGAAGGGATTGTGTGGTTAGCACAACTCCAAGCCGTCTTTACTTCCCCAACTTAAGACAGGTAAGCCATAATAAAGGAAGATGGACTTGTTGGACTTAAAATTTCACCAGATTCAACGACGCGATTTCATCCCTCAAACCTAAATATCGTCTATGAAATAAAGCTAAGTTTCTGTTTTATAAATCTGGTAAGTGTTGCACAAAACGAAGCATTTCATATTCTAAATTTCTTATCCCATTTTAACATTTTATTAACGTGTATATCATCGTGTCGCTATGACTGGTACGACGAATGTAAAAAAATAGACTATTATCGAATCTTGTATTCACTTCATTGTGAACAGTAAAATTTGAGATGGTACTTTGAGATAGTACTTTGAGATAGTACTTTGAGTTGGTATTTTGAAATAGTACTTTGAGATGGTACTATGTGATAGTACTTTGATATACTACTTTAACATGGTACTTTGAGATATCACTTTGAGATGGTACTTTGTGATAGTACTTTGAGATAGTACTTTAACATGGTACTTTGTGATAGTACTTTGAGAAAGTAATAAGTCTTATCAAGTCGCTGCAGTACTAGTACATTGAATCCAGTTTTTATGTATGCAATTACCATTTGACAATACGGAAAGTCAACATGGCCTATTGTTAATTTAACTGTCAGTTAGCTTTGCACAATAAATACCATTGAAATGTTTAACGCAATTTAACACTGACGTGCAATGTGTTCAACATGCGTTGATGCTGGCTTATGATCATGCACCTGCTAGACTTTTGGGATGATTTCATTAAGAAACAACCTGTTCATGTCAACCCTTAAATTCATTCTCATCGTTTAGCCAAACAAGTTCGGGTAGGTCTTGATAATTTACGTTTTATGTCATTTCATTATATAATATTGTCTAATAATGTTTGAGCTAAAAAACAATAACATTTAAAAAAAAGAAACAATTCTTTATTAGAATGTCATTATCTCCGGAAACAAACAACAACATTTAAAGTTGATCAACACTGATCTTCAGTTAATATTTATTAATTTATTCTTCTAATTTATATTTTCCGTTTTTAATTGTTTAAAAGAGACATACATTACCAATATACTATGCTGCTGTGATTGATGATTGGCTGAATACGAATTTTGAAAATAATCTCTAACCAACACAATCGTTTACTACTGTACAATGAAAGCGTTGATTTTAACAGCCTACACATTACTAAGTAATTTTACTTTATTCACTGTCTTTTCTTTCAGGTAACCAACATTTGGATTTATCGTCACACAACCATGACCAGACTGTTCCAGTACCTACACATCATGTTTCTTCTCTACCCGTCTGTAATGGGACTTCCTGGTTTGTAGCTCATTAATATTCATACACTTATATAAATATCCTATTCCATTAGCTATAAATTTATGAGCATATTATATGTAACCGATGTAAGTTAGTTAGAAAAAAATATAAATATATATTGATTGGTATCTATAATTGGTAAAAATTAATTCAATGATTATTGATTTTAAAAAAAAAAATGATATAGTTTGTGGTTTAAAAATAAATGGAAATAAATGTTACTAAGTAAAGCAAACAAGCAGAGGGTGACAGTCAAACCGCAGACCCCCTCCCCCCACGTCGCACGCCACGGGCCTGACAACAACACATTAGCAGTACACGTAGACCCCTCAGCCGGCGCCGAGCGCCGGCTACGCCGCCGAATTTTCGTCCTCCGTAAATCCGCCGAAAAATATGCGGCGCGCCTCATTAGCCGCCGTATTTCGTTCGCCGTTATATCAACTGTCGCATTACTTAATCTTATTGCACATGGCCTTGCCGACCATATCAGCTGTCTTGAAAAGCTTTTCTGTTGATCACAAAATACTAGCTGTCATGATGGTGCTGCAATTATGATAAAGACTTCAAAGCTTTTGAAGGTTGACTTTTATCAGCACTTTACAGCACACGTATTGCACCTTAATACTACAGACAGCATCAATAAAAATGAAGAATTTCAAGACCACAATTATAGAAGACGATGCAGCATTCGCAGAGGATAAAGAAATGATAAAGACCCTGAAAAAAGGCATGTCTTCAGTGTGTATATTGCTTCTTGTAGATGATCAGCTTAGTGCATCAATATTGGATGCCTCTGAGAGCAGCACTAACGCCATCAATGACAGTCATAGACACAATCATAAGTCAGTGAAGGCATCATTTCCAACGAGTTGGAATTCAGCACTGATAATGATTCAGTCTACACTTCACTAGAAAAGATGATGATGATCAAACTGTTTATTTCTGTTGTTTTAAATAATAAAACTTTTCCCCAAGTATTGTAAAATTGTTTTATTGCTGAAGTTTTATCAATTCAATATTTTCTAGGCGTCAGCCGAATTTTAGCCAAATATTTCGTAATCTGCCAAAAATCAGCCGAAAATCAGCCGCAAATGTCAATTTACTCAATTTATGGTCAAATTCGGCTACGCCGGCTATCAGCCGAAAAATTATGTCAGCCAGCCGAAGCTTAAAAAAAATTCGGCTGGCAGGTCTGAGTACACGCACCATATACTGTAAGAAACACTGACATCAAACTAAACTGACCGATTCCACTTTCATAGCGCTACTAACACCACGTGACCTCCTACACTGTACTAGGTCCATAATATAACTAACTGGGCATCGACTGTCGATTCACTGAGTCCAGCTACACACACACACATAGACACACACACATACACATATATACATATAAAGACACATGTTTTAATTAAATTTTTAATAAAAACAATTAAGAGACATTAAAATAGATTTAAGTACTTCGGATTGAGTCTATTATTATTTGAAGCCCGTTGTCTCGTATCACAATCTTAATATTATATCTGTGTCATTTTAACCCATCCATCCAGGTTACAAAAGGTCTGAACTGACCCCGGAACAAGACGTAAGGATCGACCGTAGAGGGTAAGACAGTGTTTACTATTCAGGGTCTCTCAGTTCCCGTCTCACTAAAAATATGACACCTCCCCCCCTTAACCCCTCACATCGTGATGACCACCATGCTAGAAACTGTCAACTCCAAGACTGATAAATAGTCCAACGGTCAACTTGGTAAGGAGGGGAGTACTCAGCACTGTGTTCTCTTTAAGGGGCCATTTATGGCTGCAGACCTGTGAGTTGAGACGTCACTTGCTATTAATTAAAATAAAATTCTAAATAGACAGACATTGTAAAAATATACTTAGTTGCGAATGAACCAATTTTCAAATTTTTGAGGACCGAATTTTAAAAAAAAATCTGATTTATAGGATTTGAATCGCGATTTGAATCTCAGGTTTTATTTGTTGACATTGAAGCTTTAATATGTTGCAGTTTTATGTAGCAATGTTCTTCTGTTTTAGATCCATGAATTGCAAGTTGATGTCTACACCATGTCAACATAATCACGAATGTTGCAGTTACAGCTGTGAGTAAGTAGCGAGATTCTTTTAACTTGGATGACAACAAAACTGTCCAAAGTGTAACAAACTGTAACAATCAGGCATACTACCAGTGTAATAATGAGCTACAGCTGTTAGTACTTGCCTAGCAGTAGATGTAAGTGGTAACATGCGGCTATTTTATGTTTATATGCGGCTCTTTGATGAGTATTGTACGGCTCCTTGATGTGTATTGTGCGGCTCTTTGATGAGTATTGTACGGCTCCTTGATGTGTATTGTGCGGCTCTTAGATGAGTATTGTGTGATGGGTATTGTGCGGCTCCGTGATGGGTATTGTGCGGCTCCGTGATGTGTATTGTGCGGCTCCTTGATGAGCATTGTGCGGCTCTTTGATGAGTATTGTGCGGCGCCTTGAAGAGTAACGTGCTGCTCCCTATGAGCCGGTAATTTCATTGTGTAATAAATTTGACTCACCAATAAATTTAAATAAACTAATTTTGCTAAGGATACTTTAATGTATCCAGTCTGGCTCCCTATGAGCAGCCAGTAATTTCTTTATGCAATACATTTGGTTCACCACTTAAAATATTCGATAAATAAATTTCGCTACGGGTATTAGAAGTTATCCAATACAATATAAATAAATAGGTGTATGATATCAGCGACTTAATGGTGGACTGAATGAGTGGCTTCCCCTAATATATGATACATTCAACTGTTTAGTGTACAATGAAAAGTTTCCTTTAAAGCCATTACGATTATCAAGGCGGATGAAGTGAATAATTTGTCTGTGCAGTCACAGCACGGGAAGGGGGGGGGGAAGAGATTTACTCCCAAAATAAAAATGTATGGTACCCATTTTATCGTATTCATCCACACATCGGTGTCATTTTTGGTGTCTTCGAGGGGGGGGGGCCGGGCCGAGAAATTTAGAAATATTCTGCGGGCCCTAGCTAATTACCCGGGGTAGCCCCCCCCCCCGCCTAATTGATAGGGAATGTTAATATATGAATGGACAGGTTTAGTAGCCTACTAAATTGGAGCACTATAGCAATGGTAACCCATTATCTTTGGGTGGGGCTACAAATTAGTTCTCTCTATTTTCGAGGTTTTTGTTTTTATCAGCGGCGTAATTCGGAGAGGGTAGTAAGTCTAAGGCGGCACATATTTTGTTTTTTTTCAGCCAGCTCGGAAAAGGGTACTTTCGCTTTATCTTTAAATAGTATAGTATTGTTGTTGTTGTTTTGTTTTTGCCCGGACAAAAAGTTATCGTTTAGAAGTACGCCTAGGGCACCACTAAAAAACAAACAACTCAAGTTTACCGCACTGGGCGGAATACAAAAATTGACTTACACAAGGCCAGAAACGTATTACAGATTTAATTATATTATTTTTTTTTTCCATTTAACGAAACAGGGTGTTACCATGTAATTACATTTTGAATATTTCAGCCAACGATGGAACTTCAAAGGCCATTGCTCAACCTTTCATTAGCTTGCAGTATATACATGGTGAGGTTCAAAACCTTTAATGTTATTTTCATAACACTATAGTATGTGTATGGCCTACAAGTCATTATAAGGATGAGATGAAATCTCTTAGATGCTATAAACCACTAAAGTGACGGGTTTTTATCCCCCGCCATGGAAATGGAGGCAACACGGGAGATACAGCGGGAAATTTAACAGTGAACGAAAAATCCGCTGTTCCTCACGGAATATCTAAACAGACACCCTCAGGTCGACAGCCGAGCGCTTTACTACAAGGCCGTCCGTCCCCGTAGCCTACAGTTTTAAATGTAGAAAATGTTGTAATCATAGATATATCCATAGATATATAAGACTAGATCGCTTATGGGCTATGCGTAGACATATATTGTGCGGACCATAACTTTAAAAAGAGAAGAGTACAATTCTGTATAACCTGATGACGTAGTACGCATAGAAACCTTAAGTAACCGAAATAAATAGCAGAAGACATTTTGCTTTGTTTTCCTTGACAAATTTTCAAAAACTTTTTTTTTCAATTAACTTTGAATAAAATGTCTTCGTGTTGTGTACCCGGTTGTTTGATTATATTATTACTAACCGTCAAATATAATTTTTTCGGACACATCAGTGGATTTTAAAAGCGCTAACCAATGGGGATTTTTTTTTAATTAAAAGGAAGGAAATCTTTTTCGGTAAAAAATAAAGAACTGTACAGAATTGTACTCTTCTCTTTTTAAAGTAGGGGTCTCGAATACAACACTTTTTCGGTCTCTATTAAATAAGCATAAGCGATCTAGTCTTATATATCTATGGTTGTAATATAGATTAAAAATATACCTTCCGAAATCTACTGTAGTATACATTACTGAACGGAAGTACTATTTGCAATGATATGTAATCTATGCTGTCAAATATAGTAACAAATTCAATTTCTCTGTTATCTTCAGTAATATAAGGTTTTAGCACGTATAGTATTAGTTTGTATATTTTTAGTAGGTATAGTATTAGTACGTACAGCTTATAATATTAACAATTAAAAGAAAATGCATGCTTGCACGTCAACTTATCCTTGAAAAAGTAACAATTTCTATCAGCGAAAATCACAACATCTATGATGGCTATTTAGAAAGACCATTAGTCATATACCTGTCCTTTTTTGTTGGTACATAGTATTAAATTTCATTTGGTTTTTTTTTAATTTCAGATTTCACCGACTCCAAAGATGCACAGTTGAAAACTTCAGTATCCACAATAAATAGATTTCTTTAAAAAAAAAAACAAAAAAAAACTAATGATTGTTTTTAACTTGAATTGTTTTGTACTAATTCATGTTTGGTTGTGTGTGTGTGTGTGTGTGTGTGTGTGTGTGTGTCAGTGTGTGTGTGTGTGTGTGTGTTATTAAAAACATGTTGGGATACGTCAATATGGGAGATAAACGTTGTATCCCAAAATAACTTAAAATTTTCTTACAATACAATAACATTTATCTACTTACTCAAAAAGGTAATTTAATAAAATACAGACTTACTGATCGCTTACAAATGACCTAAGTTCATTTTAATCTTGAGTGCCACAGGGGCAGGGGGGAAGGGAAGATAACGTCCGTCTGTGTTGCCTCGGCGTGTTAAGTCAGTGTATTCCAAACTTTCCATATCTGTGCAGTAGCGTAGCGATCTTAATTCGCACCCGGGGCACAATATCTTTTTAGCCCCTCCCCCTCCCTCCCATCGTTCGAAAACTATATAATATTTTATGTCAAGTATACAATTTGGCGCCCTGTTGTGAGTAGCGCCCAGTATGATGCCCTTCCTTGCCCCTCCGCTACGCCACTGCCTACTTTTTATATATATATTTTTGTAATATTGAGAACACCTGTGGACATAAGCAACGGCAACAACAAAACGTGCATATATTGCTTTCAATGTCATGGTTTCCATTCATCTCGTTGTTGCTTGTCTACCCGGTGTTTTTTTTTACGTCCCGCAACCAATGTCAGGTGCCGCATCGTGGCAATAGCACAACACCTTTTTACGTACCCAACTAATGTCAGGTGTTTCATCGTGGCGCTAGCACAACACATTTTTTCGTACCCAACTAATGTCAGGTGTTTCATTGTGGCAATAGCACAACACCTTTTTACGTCACCAACTAATGTCAGGTGCCGCATCGTGGCAATAGCACAACACCTTTTTACGTACCCAACTAATGTCACGTGTTTCATCGTGGCGCTAGCACAACACCTATTGACGTCCCCAACAAATGTCAATGTGTGTGAAGGTTTCTGTAGTGTCATTCTTCCATCCTTACCATAGCCGATAGTGCGATGGCCGTGGTGGCAGCACGGGAGATACAGCGGGGATTTTTAACCATGACCTGAAAATTGAACCAGGAATCCTCGGACCGACAGTTGAGCGCTGTACCACACGACTATACAACCTGTAATATAACTGTAGCTGAAAGTGTTTTTTTATCTCCCCTCTCCCCCGCCCTATCGTACGTACACTGTCCATTTCTCTACGTTGATATCAAGCACAGTTATCTGCATTCGTTTTTGACACTTATTTTGTACACAGTGTGCTAAGACCTATTTCTCTGTATCGGTCACACTCAATCATCTGTGACTGAACTGTGTGTGCTGTATCTAGTGGGGGGGGGCGTGTTCTTGTGATTTGTACATGATGTGTCGAACATTGCTTTTTTTAAATATATATATATATATATATATATATATATATATATATATATATATATGTATGTGTGTGTGTGTTTGTGTGTGTGGATGTTCTTGCGAAGATATCTACAATTTCGTCATGATGTTCAATTTCGATGGAGGCACTACAGTGGACACTGAAAAGTGTCTTGATTAGAACTATAAATCTTTTATTTGCTTCTGGTCAACTGATCTGCCCCCCCCCCCTTTCTCTGTTACTTAAATGGCACACTTGGCCTAAAATCGACCTGAAAAAAAAAATCAAGTTTTTAATGTGTGTGGACAAACAGACGTTTAAAAGGCAAACTTACCTGTGTAGTAATCTTCCTCTGTAGATATCAATAAAGCAATATCGATTATCGTTTTTTTTTTCGGAGAAAATTAATCAGTGTGTTTTACAATTTCTGAGTGTCATACACAAATTGTTGTCAGTTTAAAAGGCCATTACAAGTAAGTATAGAATGTAATTAAAATGTAATCATTTACGTAATATGCGATAATTTCTTGGTAATAAATATCAGGAAACAAAACAAATGTCTATTTTTAACAACTTTGTTGTAATGTGTGATCAATTAGAAATAAAATTAATTAATTCCAAGATTTATAATTTATTAGAAGCTTAAGGTTTTATTTTTTTATTTTATTTTGTGACAAAAAATTAGGAAAATTTAAAAGGCAGAGGCTACGGTTCGGTCCGACCGAACCCGTATTTTTTTTACTTCGGGTACCAGCCATAGATGATATTGCTCCACACCCTAACCCTAACCCTATCCCTAACCCTAACCCTAATCCTGAAAAAAAATTATGATAAAATAGGCTCAGTGCAGCGACTCGGCCGCAATGCAATAAGTATGGCTGGTACCCGAAGTAAAAAAAAAATACGGGTTCGGTCGGACCGAATCGTAGCCACTTCCAGTTTAAAAATCATATTAAATTAAGCCTACGAAAAAAGTGTTTTCAACAATCGGCGTTAAAATAGAACAAAATCTAATATTGAGAAACTCGATGCTTCTAATTTGAAATGTTTATAGATATAGAGTTAAACACCGCATTCTCTATTCATGTAAACACTTAAATTTCAGTCGACTCAATATTTAATATTTATTATTTCAAGCTCTTTTTCCACATAGCGCTTTCGCTGCGACATATTGCATACCTTATTCCCGACAACTGGGTGTAAAACACCCTTACATTTATAATAGAGATATTCTTTTTTATGATGGTACTTTATTTTAGTCATCATTCTTAGTAAGATATATACATTGTGTCAGGACAGCAAAACAAGGGGATAGATTGGAGTTAGGGGTCATGTTTAGGGTCAGATTAGGGCACCTGGTTGACTTCTGAGGTCCAGTGCTGTAGCGAGCTTAACTCGCGCCCCGTGCACAATACATTTTTAATACCTTTTTAGCGCCCCCCCCCATGCGGAAACCATATAATATTCCATGTAAAATTATACCATTTGGCGCCTCTTTGTGAGTAACGCCAGGGGCATGATGCCCCCCCCCCTTGCCCAGCCCTCGCTACGCCTCTGGTGAGATTTGTTTATTATTATACCTCTCCGAATTTTAAAATTTTAAAGGCAGTTTTTTTTTAATTTAAGATCGAATAAATATTTTAAAAAAATATCAATAATATTACATATAAGATCGATAAAATAAGAAATCGATGATTGAACTAAAGTATTACTAGTTCACGCCCACAGCTTGTAGAACAAAAAATTAAAAGATATGCACATACTTGTACTCTATAAATAAATATACGTATCAAGTCAAACGTGACTCTGACGTCAGTCCTTTTTGTTAATGTGTTGCTTTGGACAGACTTTTTACGATGGTCCTGTGAACGATACTATTTTTGGTAACTGTCTTTAATTTAAATACTAGATGTACCCTTTGCAAATATTCCCTTAGGTTTGATCAGTAGGCTAGGTTATTTTTGGTTTCGGACGGATCCGATTTTTTTCCTGATTTGTATTACTATTGTTTACGTTTGAATATTTTAAACTGGAATACTGTTGTATTAATTCTTTACTTTCGATTTAACACAGAAGCCACACCGCTATTATTTATATAGATAATTATCGTAATACTGTAATATTTAATGTAATAAATATTGCACGGAGCACCGATAAAAAAAGTAATCTATAGACAGTCGAAGACAGCACTTGTAACGATTTTTTCGTTTAATTTTGTATTCGTAAATAACAGATAGCCATTCAGATAGTATATTGAGTAATCGATTACATTAAAAAAAATAGGCGACTTAAAATTAAAAAAAAAAATCTTCAATGTATTCTTAGATCTTACTAAGTGTTTCCTGACAAAGAATGGCCCGAATATTTTAAAGTGGGTACAGTTCACTTTTGATCAAATGTACTACCTTCTATGACATAACTTTCGCGTTTAATAAAAAAATAATAATAATAAAAACTTTTTTCTTAAAAACAAAAAAGAAAACAATGTCGCTCATCTTTCTTCCACAGAATAAATCAATCCATTCTCCCCAAGTGACGTGGTCTGTATAGGGGCAGGCTGTGGTAGTTCAACAGATTAACTTCAGTTTACAGTTTTGATGGACGTTTACTCGTTTAGAATGTAAGTATAAATATCTATCTATCTATCTATCTATCTATCTATCTATCTATCTATCTATCTATCTATCTATCTATCTATCTATCTATCTATCTATCTATCTATCTATCTATCTATCTATCTATCTATCTATCTATCTATCTATCTATCTATCTATCTATCTATCTATCTATCTATCTATCTATCTATCTATATATCTATATATATATATATATATATATATATATATATATATGTGCGTGTGTGTGTCTATGTGTGTCTATTAATTACAAGGTGATTCTCCGACATATTTTTAAGAATATTATGGAGGTTTAACTTTGATTAACAACATACTTGCAAGACTTTACTAAGCCCTTAGTTTTGTACTGCACAGTTGGTTGTTTTAAATGACATATGAAATCATTAAGTTTCTTAAATGAATAAAGCTAAAAATTTCTTTCACCTCACGATAACATTAAATGTCTAGCATCCATTTCAAAGTGCACTGAATCAAAAAAAAGAAACCAATTAATTTATATTATATATATACTAGTTGTACCCTGCAAAACATTTGCATAGAGTTATATCCCCTTATGCTTGATCGGTAGGCTAGGTTATTTTTTGGTTTCGGGCAGATCCGATTTTTTCATGATTGTATTTTAAACTGGAATACTGTTGTATTAATTCTTTACTTTCGATTTAACGCAGAGCTCATATCGCTTTTATTATATTATTTTTTTTATTTTTTTTTTTATTTTTTACAGAACCTTTTTAAATGGGTCTTTTTACACCTAAGTTGTTTGTAATACTTATGTGCTACCCACATTTTTCTTGGCAAATTCAGTGCCAAGCTGGGCAATATGTGTCAGAAAGTGGCACAAATTGTCTAGCATGTCCGCCGAACTCTTACATGAATGAAAATATCCACTCGTATCAAAGATGCAACAAATGCACCATCTTGGAAAACACTGACGTGAAGCTGGTCACTCCTTGCAACCCAACACATAACTCTGTCTATCATTGCGTCAGCGGAAGTTTCAACGATAACGGCGACGAGATACATTGTCAGCTTTGCCACGTTTGTACTGACCCTAAACCGTTCGAGGCCAGGGCCTGCACATATGAGACGGACACCATATGTTGCCCCTACAATGAAACGACCCTGGTGAACAGGCCTCAGAGTTTGAAGTGTGGGATCAATTCTACCCACACGGATTATTGCTGCAGTGAGCACCCAAAGGCCACAAGCACTTTATCTTCGGTAACTGCAGGCAGTACTGAAGGTAGTCTAAACATTTGCAATTCTAACTTTTTTTTTTTTTTTTAAAAAAGCCTACAAATTATAAACATGTTGTAAAAAAGTTCCCTTCTTAGCCCTAACGGGCCTTCGGGGCAAATGAAGTGTAGAATTCATCTGTTTCTATAACCTCGGTATATGAAGGGATTGTGTGGTTAGCACAACGCCCAGCCGCCTTTACTTCCCCAACTTAAAGTCAGGTACCCATTTAAAGCTGGGTGGACTTGTGGGACGACTTTGCACCAAATTTCACCTGGAAAAATTCCATGGGCCTCACCACCGGGGATCGAACCCAGGACTCTCAGGTCGACAGTCGAGTATCTACACCGCTCGGCCATCCGTCCCACTAAACATGTTGTAGGGAGGCCTAATTAATGAGAGAGAATGAGTGAGAGAGGGCGAAAAAAAAATTAGAGAAAAGTATAGAAGGCAGTCTAACTATCAATTAAAACAGAAATAAATATTTATTATGATAAATAAAAATGTTCCGTAAGGGCCACAGCTAGGTAAAACTATGACATTGGGGTTGGGGGGGGGGTGTGCAGCTTCAGCTTGTTTTCCTATAAAGTAACCATATCCAAATAAATTTCGAAAATGCAGTAGGGCCGAATTAAAAAAATGTTTTTTTTTCTGTCTAGCCCCTTGCCAACGGACAAGGTAGCATTTGCTTTTTTTATTAAATAAAACAAAAATTATCTTTTTTTTTTTTAAATTTCTTTCCAAGACACTGTCGATTATGGACCTACAACTTCAAGTACGGTCCAGTTGAGAGACAATACAAGTGAGACAGGACTCAAAGCAGAGCTTGGTCCTGGCATAATTGCCGCCATAGTGATTTCCGTGCTGGCGGCTGTTGTAATAGTCATAATCATTGGAATTGTAATTCGCCGTAGGAAGAGAAGCAATAGAAGTAGAAGGAATAATCAAGGAAAAGCAGATGGTGTTGAACTGGATCCTCTGAGCAGCGGCAACAACAGTTAAAAAGGAAGTCAAATTTATATATTCTCCGATCAATGTAATAAATTGATGGCTTCTAAAATATTAATATGGATTATTGTATATGATATTTAATACAGTGTAAAAGTTTATATAAATTATCTACCTTTGAACTATTTTTAGCCATTTTAATTTGTAAACAAGAACCACATTAAATTTTGAAATTGCCCGCTATGTGGACCAGTGTGCGTATTCTGCCTGATATTACTGTCGGCAGAGCGCTCATTCGGCAATCTTAAACTTGTAAAATATATTTTAAGATGTGAAATGTTACAACCGTTCATAGTTGTCTAGCGAAACAATTCCTTTTGTTAACCCTGGACAGCACATTTCTTTGATTAATTTAATTATTGCAATTTTTAGCTATACTAATGTTCTAATTCTAAGTATGTAATATTATTATATTGGAAAGATAAAAAAAAAGCATTTCGACTATCCCATATAATGTTGTGCAATGCCATTCAAACATTCCTGATACTGCAATGGGTTGCACTACTGTACCTAGATATTAACTGCCTTACATAGAGTAATCAAATAAACACATTTTTTTTATTAATTCTAGTCAATTTTTTTCGTATATTTTTCATTATTACTCAAAGCATTAATAATCATTAATTTTATTGCGGATAAATGTTGATTTCTATGGTCAGCAGCGTTGGAAGGGCGCCGAACGAGAAGAGGCGCCGAGATTGTACCCTTGTAATCAATATTCACCCACTAGACCAGACTAAGCGATTCACTGCCTGCAGCCAAGTGCGACCTGTTAAATGGTTTGATCTGACCTGCAGTACAATCCCAGTCTTTCATTTACATCGATAATGTTCATAAAAAAAATATTACACCCTACTCATAGTCCGGATCCTCAATCAAGTTTAAGAACCCGTTGTGGCCCTTCCGTAGTTCTAAATGTACAACTGGGATCTTTGTGTACACATAACTTGGAGTGTACAGGTGTATCAGCTGCAAATCTTAGTTCTAGATATGTACATAAAGTAATATGAGCTTCTTACAAAAATAAAGTTTAATATTTCTTTACAGTACTTTGATAAAATGGAAGAATAAATTGACTGTTCAATCAATTGTTAACCATTTTGTAGCATTTCCATTAAGATGAAAAAAATAATTATTATGGGTTGTAAATTTAACATTGAAAGGTCACACGTGCACTAGGGATGGACATGAAAAGCAGCAGCAGTGAATGAACAGTGCATTAAACTGAAGTCCACTTCAAGACATGTCAGAGTACGCAGGTCGTAACTTTATATTTAATCTGTAGCTGCCAGATTAATTAATTTGTCATGTAGGTGTATGCTGGGATGTTGGTCAAGATTGTTGTCAATGATTAAGTCAGCAGGTCAATCCAAGGACAGGACATATCTAAAAGCATTACAGCTACGATGCATACAAGTTTATAAGTGGAATTCACAGTATAAAAATAATGGAATGGAATCATGGCAAGGGCTCTAGACAATAATAATAGAAGATGCATTTTTGAGAACTATTCTTAGAAGAGAGAAAGACATGTGATAACGCTATATAGAGAACAGTAAATATATGAAGGAAGAGATCTTACACACTAATAATGAAATGTGTAGTTTAAAAATATTGTATACGTCGTTAAGAGTTTTCACTTCTCAGAACGGTAAGTAGGATAGGAAAAGTGGGTAGGGGGGGTGCGAAAATACTCGCACATGGCACCATAATATTTAACTATGGCTCTGCGGATGGTATGGTGGACATATAACTGTGAGCCTGATAGTATGGTGGGCATATAACTGAGAACCTGATAGTCAAACAAAATTTATCAAATAGCCGCATACTGTGGGCTGGAGATGGGTTCCAGTTTTTCTGTAAAAACTCGTTATATACATATATATATATATATATATATATATATATATATATACACACATATATATATATATGTATATAGATACAAGTGAAATTAGATTTTCGTTTATTAAAATAAGCTGATGAAGTTTGAAGTTTGTTACATAACATTATCTTTGAAGAGGAGGGGGGGATATTATATTTATACTTTTTGTGTGTGTATAAGTTTATATTTTTAGGTTGAAAGGGAGAGGGGGGCGAGGGTAAAAATTGACGTAATTTTAAAAAGGGTGGAGGGATGAGGTGTTACCCAAAGTTTGACAGTTGCTTACACAGACGACTAGTAAAAAAGTGCTTACATTAATTTGTTGACGATATTAATGAAGTGGCGATCTTTTGCTGTAGACAACGATTCTCTTTATTTATTGTTGATATAACATTTCTGTAAATTGTTATTTTTTAATGAAAACTAAAATGAATTAATTATAAGTTCATTATAAACATAAATTGATAGCATGCATAATTCCACCACATGGGCTGTTTCGAAGATTTATTTTTTTTTCAAATTTCTTTTGCTCAAAGAATAATATTTAGACATTAGCCTTATCAGAGGTTTGGGGATATGATAAAAATAAATTATAATATCAAATACACAATCTGCAACGAATAGAAATCAGTCAACACAAAACATGCTAAAAAGTAAAAGTGAAATCTTTGAATTCTAGAATTTTTATGAGTTTTCTTTCAGTCGGATAGAATCTCATAGTCAGATGCACAGAATCAATAGTTAAAAGTAGCAGGTAATTTGCATCACATAAATTCAACAAAAAAAAAAATTCAAATGAATTAACACATATCTGATTTGCCTCTTAATGAAAAACATTGTTTATAATTAAACTAATTTTGAATTAGACAATTGTATTCATGACTGTTTGCTTCCATTTATTATCTAATTAAAAAAAAAGATGTCGTTAAATTTAAGGATGAAAAAGAATTATGTGATTTTTTTGTCCATATAAACCACTAACAGTTTTTATGATGCCCTTTTTCATCCCCACCATAGCTGACAGTGCAATCGCCATGGAGGCACCATGGGAGATATAACAGGGACTGACCTGAAATACCAGACGCGTAGCGAGGGGTGGGCAAGAGGGGTATCATGCGGTCACTACTCGCTAAGAGGCGACAAATGAAATATTTACATATAATAATATGGTTTTCGAATGGGTGAGGGGGGGCCTAAAAAGGTATTAACAAGTTATTGTGCCCCGGGTGCGAGTTAAGCTCGCTATGGGACTTGTCCTCACCCGAGATCGAACCATTGAACTTCATGTCGACAGTCGAGTGCTTTATCACACGGCCATCCGTTGTGTGTGATGTCCCTGTAAGGAAATCTCTTAGATCCTATGAACCAATAATGGGACGGTTTTTATGGTGTCCTTCTTTCATCCGCCACCATAGCCGATAGTGCAATGTCCATGGAGGCACCACGGGAGATTTATCGAGAACTTGAGGCAATACCTGAAAAATTTCCTTGGTCCTCACCGGAGAGCGAACCAGGTACCTTCAGGTCGGCAGTCGTGCGCTTTACCGCACGACCATCCATCCCCTGCCATCCGTTGTAGCGCATCCCTTTTTTTGTATTCTTTTAAATCGCATCCTACAAAATGAGTTTATACAGTAAAACTTTTTTCTCGACTGTGCCCCTAAAGTAGCGAAAGTTCGTCCTCGCATATAATTTCGCAAATAAATGTAATTATTTTCATAATGAAATCGTGCTTACCTTTTTTAATGCGACACATGGACACGAAGTTGGGTGATGAGTCACACAACAAACCGATAAATGTGAGAATTATATTTGGCCTCAATATTTAGATTAATATAATTAACTGGCCACAATAGGAAGTAGATTTTAGCAGACGGTAGATAACACAGACGCCCACAAAGATTCAATACGGACGGACGTAATTAGACACAGTCGTATGAAAGTGAAACTGTAAAGTATTAATATATCTACAATTAGTGAAAGTAAGAATATTATTCATATCTAAGTAAACACATATATACTTTAGCAAACTGTCTATATTCAGTGATTTTTTTTATTATAATGTATGCTTAACGTCCTACACATATATCTGTGGACACTTCAAATAAAGAAATAAATCAAACTCTGAAGAAACTGACAATACTGTTATATATATATATATATATATATATATATATATATATATATATATATATATATATATATATCTTGATGTTCATTATCATCGATATAGAATTATTATGAATACGTTGAAGCATATGATTGGCTGTTATTTCATTTTTTTTCTATATCTCTCCCCCCCCCCAGCACGTTTTTATTATTGATGTCCACGGTCAAAATAAATCCCTTAACACGAAAAATGGCGGCATTGGAAATTCCAACGAAACACAAATTTCTTCAATTTTATATATTGGACGGTAGATTCAAGGGGTTAATTTTGATCACACCGTACACCAGCCCCGTAGCGTGAAAATTGTACAGCAGGGGCCAGGCAATAGCCGGGGGTGGGGGTGGGGACAGGTAATACATTTTACTATGTAGAATAAATAAGCAGAGGGGGCCAGACAAAACGCATGGGGTGCCCGGCCCCCCTGGTCCCCCCCCGCACGCTACGGGCCTGCCGTTCACAAGCTTTTATTCTGCGCCATATTCTAAAAAAACAACAACATATAGTAGCGCACAAAAGCATTGTTTCACAATGTTATCTTTATAAAGCATTATTTAGATTTTAACAAAGAGAAAAAAAACATTGAATGTTATAACAATTTATCCTGAATAAGTTAAAAAAACGTCGAAGAATGAAATATAAATTATGTTATGTTAAAGTGGCACATATTAGAACCAATATCATTTACCTGATGGTGTCTAAGACATGTTTTCAGTGTCACGTAAAACTCTATTTGAACAGGCAACACACCTGTACGCTGCTAATGTACATCTGAAACCTGTTAAAATAACCACACATGTTATTGTTGTTTGCCTAAATTTTTTTTTTAAATACATGCATTTATACAGCGGGTCTCAACCGGGAATACCCGGACCTCCAAGGGGACAAGTAACTTTCGTTTTTAAAACAGTTAAGAAGTTGAAGAAGGTCACCAGTTTACTCTAAACATATTTTCGCACCCTTTGGAGTATAGTCGCGAAAAAAGGTTAAGAACCGCTTCAGTAAAAGATAAACCCTTGAAAAGATAAACCCTTGGAAAAATATTAATTGATAGATAGCACCAGAAAAAAAAATTACACAATCTACTCTTAGCGCTCTGTTATTCATTTCTACTTATCTAAAGTCTGATACGATATGTTTGAAAAAAAAATCGTTATCAGTTTTAACACATGATCTGGTAAGCTAACTGTTCTATTTATTGATATCAGTTAATTCAAAACTATTTTTTATTCAAAACTTGAAGAGAACGACAATGCCCCATTTTGATCCATATTTGAGCGTTAATGTTTCTAGTAAAGTACAGACTAAATAAAGGTAGGGGGCTATTTTTCTAAACGGACACCGCATAACCATTGGCGTAGCGAGCTTAACTCACGCCCGGAGCAAAATACCTTTTTATCACCCCCTTCCCCATATAATATTATATGTAAAATAAACCATTTGGCGCCCTTTTGTGAGTAGCGCCCGGGGCATGATGATGCCTCTCCTTGCTCCCCCCCTCACTACGCCAATGTGCATGGCTGTCTAAGCTTTATCGATTATTAAACAGCAAAGCCCATAAAAGCTTTTCATATATCTAATCGATAAGGTAAATTATTTGATTATATCATGTGTTCTGATCGAATGATTACGGGCGTACTCGTGTTTGTGTTTAAGTATTGCTAGGTGTGTATATCTCCGTATGAAATTTACATATAACCAGGGCCGGATTTACAACTTTAGGGGCCCTGGGCCAACAAAAATTTCAGGCCCCGTTTTGATTATTAAAAAATATTGCCAAGTTTTTACTTTTATTTTTTGTATATTACTCAAAAATTTTGGGGCCCCTTATTTTGCGAGGGGGGGACGCGCCTAGACCAAGGCTTTGTCGGCCTATCTGTGAATACGACATTGTCGTTCAGTTTGTGAACAAATGAAAAGGAATATCAATAAACCTGTTCACTTTTTGTAACAATATTTCTACATAATGATAAAAAAAAACAACAACATATTAACCGAAATTGTTAAAGCTTTGATGTAGCTAGCTTAGGCATTTAACACGGTGGGATAACAGTTTATCTGGCCACCGACTTCACCAGTGCCGACCACAGGTCAGTTCACATCCGGATCGTTTAATATTATATAGTGACTATGGGGACAAACAACTTAAAAAAAGTATATAAGTTTGTTCTTTTTTTTTTCATTGTTGGGGGGGGGGACAAATAGGCACATCAACAGATGTTGCTTTTAAACGTCCACTCTGTGGGGCTTATGGACTTGGGGGCGTCCATCTCCTCTCCTATTAATGTTTACTAATTTTTAAACAATCCGCATGGCGCAGAAATAATCTATATTTCATCTGTCACACAATTTCAACTGTCTCGTCGACGCTTTTAAACTTAGTCGGGATAAATTGTCATAACATTTAATGTTTTTTTTTTTGTCTTTTTTTTTTTTAAATCTAAATAATGTTTTATGAAAAATAATATTATGAAAATATTTGTGTGTGTGTGTGTGTGCGTGTGTTAATGTATCTGATTATGGCGTTCATAGCATAAATTCCTTTAATACCACTGTCAAACATATCACCTATTTGATTAAATGTAACTAAAGATGATGCCATATTCTCGTGTTAAATATTTTGTTATGCTTGTGCTCGATCCTCATTTAAACATTGGAATTTTCTCAGGTCCTGGTAAGTGTGGTTGACTGATACATGAGTAATTTTATTTCTTAGATTCTATAAACTATTCATGAGATGGTTCTGCAATGCTGATCAATAACCCTCACTTTTAAATTGCATACTTATTTATTTTACAGAAATGATTTTAATAAGTGATTATCTACACGTCATTGTCTTTATCCTCATTACCTGCTTCAAGACCTCCTGGCATATTAACTGTCCTGCTGGGAAGTTTGTGTCAGGCGAAGAAACCTGCGTTGAGTGTCCTGAAAATTCTTACAGGAGCGAGATTAATCATCAGTATCGGAGATGCGAAAATTGCACAACGAGGGATAATCATGACTTGCAGTTGGCAACTCCCTGCAGTTCGACACATAACAATCTTTACAAGTGTGTTAGCGGGAAGTTCAACTCTAACGGTGACGAAATAGTTTGTCTATCGTGTCTTGGATGTGAAAGCCTTCTTCAGTTCGAGGCAGAGACCTGCCGACATGATAAGGACGCCATATGCTGCCCTGACAAAGGCATGACGCTGAAGGCGAGGGCATACAATATGCCCTGTGAAATCAATTCTACTCACGGAGGTTATTGCTGTATTAAGTTACCGACTTTGGTAAGCACTTCAATACGCCCGATTGATTATAGTACACAAGGTGAGACATGTAATTTGAATATCTGAAATAGCAAATAGCCAATAGTTCGGACTCTGGACATGTCTACCTGTTCCCTATCTAAAAGGTCGTTTAATTGGTCAAACGTGCCCAGTAGGCCGCACTCAATCCCGGCTTGCGGCCATGTAGCTGTAACGTGAAATTGTATATGCTTTACTTACCTCGCAGTTGAGCATCTATACAATATACCTGACACATTTTTTAAAAATTTTATTAAAAATCACACGTGTGGCATGAAAGCTCATACTGTTAAATATTTAGCAGAATATATATATATATATATATATATATATATATATATATATACACATACATAAACATAGAGAGAGAGAGAGAGAGAGAGAGAGAGAGAGAGAAATTAGATAGACTAGATAAATTAGACAGAATAGATAGATTTGACAGATTAGACAGAATAGATAGATTAGATAGATATATAGATAGATATAATACATAGAATAGATAGAATAGATAATATATATTAATAGCATTAAGTTACATACATGCATAGACACATAGATAAATAGATGCATAGCTAGGTAGAAACAAAGATACATAGATAAATAGATAGAACCATACAAAGAGATATAGCCTATACAGGTAGTCCCGTACAGAAAGAGAGGCAGACAGATAGACAGACAGTCTGCATATTTTAACATATTATTTTTTTAATGATATGTGCCCATTCATATGTATGCATAAAAAAATATTTTTAGTAAACAGTTTTTTTTTTACAATCATCTCCAGATAAAGCCACGTCTACTTCACCATCTCCAGCATATTCACCCGACAACAACACTGCCTCAATAGACAGACAATTGGAGTACGGCAGTGGTCTGAGCGATGGAGAAATTGTTGGCATAGTATTCGGGGGTATTGTCATCATTGTTTTCATTGTTTTAGCCATTGTCCTTATATGTTGGTGTTATCGGAAGGAAAGAAAAGAGCATGTACCAGTATCACAGACAGTTCCAATGGATGACCTACGGATGCAATGGAATTCAACATTTTCATAGTTGAAATTTTGAAATCCTTGTTTTAGAATTATCTTTTTTTTTTAATTTTAAAAATAAACAAAGAAACAAATAATTTGTCGTTTTATTTTTGATTTTTTACAACTATCAAGTTAGCAGGACGTGAAATTTAAGGGAATGTAACGATGGTTAAAGCAAATTTGTTGAACGCTATATTCATCTATTTATATAACAATGTAACACAGAGCCACGGATTAGTCAATATAAACTTATAAATGAAACGAATTAAGGTACAGAACAACTTGGTTCAAGTAAGAGATGTATAGAAAAGATGATAGTCAATTTTGAGTAATTAGATCTCAAAAAATGTACAGCAAGCTAAAGTTTTCCATCATTGTAAATTGTTATCTACAAATCAAATATGAATTTTTTTTTTTAAATTTAAGTTTCCTTACGGACCATCGGCAGTGGCGTAGTGAGGTGTGTGAAAGAAGGGGGCATAACTCCTCAGGCGCTACTCACAAAAAGGAGCCAAATGGTATATTATACATATACTGTTATTTTTTCGAATGGGGAAGGGGGGGCGCTCAAAATGTATTGTGCCCAAGGTGCGAGTATAGCTAGCTACGCCACTGGCCATTGGGGCAGATGAGGTTTAGAATTCATCTGTTTCTATAACCTCCGCATATGAAGGGATTGTGTGGTTACGTGCTAACCACATATAGACACAATGTACCGACACAATAAAAAAGACCAAAATGCACCGATACAATGTACCGAAAATTTGTACCTGCACAATGTACCCAATAAATGTATCCACACAAAGGCAGCTTTTTTTTCATTTAAGATCTATAATATACGAAATGATATCGATAATATATAAAATAAGATCGATACTATATCAAATAATATCGATTATACATCAAAAATGATCGATAATAAATCAATTTAGATATATAATATATAAGAAAGTTCGATTATATGTCAAATAAGATCGATAATATATCAAATAAGATCGATAATATAACAAATAATATCGATAAAATAAGAAATCTTAGTACTGCAGTAAATAAGTGCAAGTTCACGCAAAAAAGGGTAAAAAGAATCAGATAAAGATTTCAACATACTCTTACGTCACTCTTGTAAATGAATGTGTTCCTGGGACACGCATAGTACTCCCGTGATCGATACTGGTTTTATTAAGTGTCTTTTAGATAATTATAGTAATCATAATATTTTAATATTTAATATATTAAAATATTGAACGGAGCACAGGTAACGAAGTAATCTATTAACTGTCGAAGGCAGCACAGGTAACGTTTTTGTGTCATATGTTTTATTCGTAAATAGCAGATAGCAGTTCAGATAGTATATTGAATTATCGATTACTTAACAGAAGAAGAATATGTTCAATTTTCATTCATATTTATGCATTATTGTTTCTAGTAAAATACAGACTAGATAAAGGTAAGAGCTATTTATTTTTTTTTCTAAACTGGCACCGCATAGCTGTCCAAATATTTATCGATAATCGAACAGCAAAGCCTATTCTAATCGATAAGGTAAATTATTTTATTATATCATGTGTCGTGATCGAATAATGACGTGTGTTCTCGTGTGTGTGTGTGTTTATGTCTTGCAAGGTGTGTATATCTCCGTATGAAAGAAAAAATGTTTTATTTTTTTTTTTTACTTATAACCAGGGCCGGATTTATAATTTTAGGGGCTCTAGGCCAACACAAATTTCTGGCCCCATTTGGAAAAAATAAAAATATTGCTGTTTTAATTTTGTTATTATTGTATAATACTCTACATTTTTGGGCACTCCTTATTTTGTGGGGGCGGGGGGGGGGTGTCCTAGGCAACGCCTAGTCGGCCTATCTGTAAATCCGAATCTATTATATCTGGCGGTTTTTTTTTTTTTAACAATCTTTAATTTATTTTCAACATTGTCACTCAGTTTGTGAACACAGTAAAGGAATATCAATAAGCCTGTTCACTTCTTGTAACACTATATTTACATAATATAAAAAAAAAAAACATATTAACCAAATTGTTAAAGCTTTCATATAGCTAGCTTAATCATTAAACACGGTTGGAGAACAGTTTATCTGGCCATCGAATTGACCAGTGCCAGCCATTGGTCAGCTCACATTCGAATCTTTTAATTTTATACAGTGTCTATGGGAACAAATAACTCAAAAAAGTAAAAAAGTTTGTTTTTTTTCATTTCCCTTAACCATTGTGGACGTTGGGGGGGGGACAAATGGACAAATCAGCAGATTTTGCTTTCAAAGTCCTCTTTGTGGGGCTTAAACAATAATAATTTATATATATATATATATATATAAGAGTACGACGGATGGCCGAGTGGTGTAGATACTCGACTGTCGACCTGAGAGCCCTGTGTTCTATCTTCAATGTTTATCATGGGAATTTTTCCAGGTGAAGTTTGTTACAAAGTCGTCCCACAAGTTCACCCAGCTTTAAAAGTCGGTACCTGACTTAAGTTGGGGGAAGTAAGAGACGGCTGGGCGTTGTGCTAACCACACAGTATACCGAGTTTATAGAAACAGATGAATTCTACACTTCATCTGCCCCGATGACTCGGGAACTTTACTTTTTTATTTATAAATTATTTAAAAGGTGTGTGCTAAATTTGTTAAAAGTAAATCACTATTAAGTTTGTGATTCAGCTTTTATTAAAAAAAAATATGATAAATTCTATCAATGTTAAATTTCAGACTCTAACATTTGATAGCATAAACCACAGGCTAAATGGTCAACAGTGTTTCAAATAAAACTACACCATAGAATTAAGTATTGAAATTGTACTATTGAGGGGGATCGGCTTAAAAAATGGTAAGCACCAAAATATTAATTAAATAAGTAATTACATATTACAAGGTTATGACAATAATCTTAATTCTTGCAGAAGATTAGTTGACACTTCATACTTAGTAAAATTGCATCAATTTTTGTCATAAGTTTATAAATAATACATGTCTAAAACTGTTTTAATAAATATTTCCAAATATGACAAATATCAAATAACAATATTTACTGAAGAGTCCCTCTTGTTATAACGGTTACATCCCTTGCATAATGTGTCAATATCAACACAAAATAAAATTAATTACCAGATCTTTAACATATATTAGCGGCTTTTGAAGGCTTTTAAATTGCATATGTATTTATTTTACAGAAATGTTTATAATGGGTCATTTTCTACATATCATTGGCTTTATCCTCATTACTTTTTTTAAGCCCTCCTGGCATATTGGCTGCCCTGCTGGGAAGTTTGTGTCAGGCGGTGAAACCTGCGTTGAGTGTCCGAACGATTCTTACAGGAGCGAGACTAATCATCAGTATCGAAGTTGCAAACGATGCACAACGAGAGATAATCCTGACTGGCAGTTGGCAACTCCCTGCAACTCGACACATAACAATGTCTACAAGTGTGTTAGCGGAAAGTTCAACTCTAACGGTGACGAAATAGTTTGTTTATCGTGTCTTGGATGTGAAAGCCGTGGGCAGTTCGAGACAGAGACCTGCCGACATGATAACGACGTCATATGCTGCCCTTACAAAGGCATGAAGCTGAGGGCGAGGGCATACGATATGCCCTGTGAAATCAATTCTACTCACGCAGGTTATTGCTGTATTAAGTTACCGACTTTGGTAAGCACTTCAATACGCCCGATTGATTATAGTACACAAGGTGAGACATGTAGTTTGGATATTTAAAATAGTAAATAGCCGAAAGTACGGACACTGGACATGCCTACCTGTTCCATATAAAAAAAGTCGTTCCAATGGTCAAACGTCCCAACCCGACCCTGGCTGGCGGCCATGTAGCTTCAGCGTGAAATTGACCATGCTGTACTTCCCCCGCTGTTAACCAGCTATACAATTTACCTGACACAGTTTTTTTATACACAAAAGCCATCAAAGCTCATACTGTTTGTATATTCTGCAGAATATGATATATATATACATACAGTGGATTCCGCTTAATTGGGACACCGCTTAGTTGGGACAGCCGCTTATTTGGGACAAATCTCAAAGAAACCAAACCAAGAAGCCAATAGTAAATGTGTATGTTTAATTGGGACAGCCGCTTAATTCGGACAAAAAGCCCCGGTCCCGATGTGTCCCAATTAAGCGGAATCGACTATATATATATATGTGTGTGTGTGTGTGTGTAGTGTGTGTGTGTTTGTGTGTGTTGGATTAATAATTCAATAGATTGACAGAGAGAGACTTTAAAAAAACACACACACACATTTAATAAAGGGCGACAATTTGGCTGATTATGTTTAAAATATTATTTCCTGTTAAATTGTTGAGTGTGTACTGAGTACTATGGGTTATACACAGGGCGCAGAAATAGGCAGTGGCGCCGAAAAAGCGCAGTTAAATTTTTTTTTTCACTTTTCATATTGGGAGGAGAGGTGCCCAAACATTTTAACTCGCGCCACAATAGTGAGCTAACGGCTCTATGAGTAGTTAATATTTATTTATCAATTGGGCTGGGCCGACCTTAAGAATTCCGGGGCCCAAATTAACGGAGGCCTGCGAGGCCCCTCTTCTAATTTTTTTTTACATTAACAACTAATGTAAATTTCGGGGGCCCTGCAAGGCGCTGGGCCTTATTTGGAGCACTCGGTTGAATCGGCCCCTAAGGCCAGCCCTGACCATTAGGACACATAATGTATATCCATTTCTTAGTAAAGCCTCGTGTGTTTTATCTTTCACAACCATTCTTAGAACAAGTCACGTCTTCGCTGACACCTTCAGAGGCGCACGAGTCAAGCGACAACTCAATTTCAGCTGATGAGCTTAGTCCTACTGATCCAGTACCCTACATCTATATGGGAGTTGTGGGCATGACTATTATAATCGCAATAGCATGTTATAGTTATGAGACAAAATGCCAAAGTTCATAATGCCAAAGTTGATAATCACACTTAAATACAAATAGTGTAGGACAAACTCATTACGATCTTTTTAGGAAGTATAACCTTATAATTAGAACTACGTCAATGATGTATGTTCTTTTGTGTTTGTATTGTTTGATAAGGCGGCGTATGATACGACGCGGGACGACTAGTTACTTTATATAATTAGAACTAAGTCACTAATGTATGTTCTTTTGTGTTTGTATTGACTAGTTATTCGCTTTCGTTTGTAGAATGCACAACAATTTTAGTAGTGTGTAGCGAAAACAATGCATTTGAACTGTTTCAAACGTAGCAAGAAATCTTTCTGTGCAGTATGTCAGAGAATGGAATATGCCCTTTATCCATTGAAAATTAAATAAGTGTACACAAACATGTGTCTTTTTATACTGTCGGAGACCAAAGTACAATTTTCCAAATTAGATTTTTTTTTTAATCTGATTCCTGAATATGATAACTTTTTTTTTTTAGATTTAGGCTTAAAACAAAATAGCAAACATGATATAGGCCTAGAAATAGCAATCAAGATATACAGAGAAATAGCAAACATGATATAGGCTTAGAAATAGCAATCTAGTAAAGGGGCACATATTAGCTACCTCTGTGCTACTAAATCCAAAGTGTGTGTGAAGTCCCTTTAAGGATGAGATTAAATCCTTTGATCA
The DNA here is from genome assembly GCA_021962125.1 of Bulinus truncatus. NCBI lineage: Eukaryota > Metazoa > Mollusca > Gastropoda > Planorbidae > Bulinus > Bulinus truncatus. Next base: position 6,391,091 of record JAGDYQ010000032.1, on the reverse strand, counting down.
TATAAACCAAAAAATGGGACGGTTTAATGGTGCCCTGTTTTTATCCTCACCATAGCCCATAGTGCAATGACCATGGAGGCACTACGAGGGATATAGCGCGGATATCAATCGTGACTTTAAAATCCATCGGTCCTCACCGGAGATTGAACCAGGGACCCTCGTGTTGACACGAGCGATTTATCACTGACCATCCTGTTCACAAAATTATCATAGCATAGACCATTTGCCGTCAATCGCAGCCTTTATCCCAAGTTCAAGCTATTATTTAAATAGCAACTTTAAATTTTATATAAAATTGATATTTATTTATGTTGTTACATGTGTATTTTAGTTTTACACTTTATTAGGTTTTATTTAACAATTCACTACGTTGTGTTATTTTAAACGTGTTTTATTCACCTATGTAAAAACAACTTAAAACTTGGATGAAACAGATTTTTCTGTTGTAAAATGTTGAGCTTATCACTAGACATACTACAGAATTTAATAACACATCTACCTGTATTAGTGATCTACTAACAGTTAGGACTAGTGATTAATATTATTTATCTATTTATTTTAAATTCTAAAATTATAGCCTTTTTCGTATGCATATAAAGTAGTAAAGATGAAATGTAGAATTCACCTGTTTCAATAACTTCGGCATATGAAAGGATTGTGTGGTTAGCACAACGTCCAGCCGTTTTTACTTCCCAATTAAATTAAGTCAGGTACCCATTTAAAGCTGGGTGGACTTATCCATGGGCCTCACCGAGGATCTACACCACTCGGCCATCCGTCCCACAAATATTAGCAAATATTATGTAAAATAAAGTATTATTATAATGTATGATATAATAAATTATTGTTCTGATAAAATGCATTGTTCTGATAATAAAGTATTATTCTGATAATAAAGTATTATTCTTATAATAAAGTATTATTCTTATAATAAAGTATTGTTCTGATAATAAAGTATTATTCTGATAATAAAGTATCATTCTGAGAAAAAAAATATCTTCTTAAGATGTCCATGTATAACACTTCTGTCCAAGATCTAGGGTATTTATATATTTCGTCAACAGAAGAAACATGCAGCAAATAAATTGTAATTGGTGGAGCTTCAGCTACGCACCTATTCAACTGTACATGATATGCACATAAAGGCTGGCAATAACTTAGATCTTTAACGAATGAGAACTGGAACTATTTTCAGAACGCAGTGGCTACGGATACAGCCAGCTGTACTCCGTATTTTATTTTTCGGGATACAGCAATTTTTTTTTTTTAATTTTTGTTTTCGGGGCTAAGGGTTACGGTTAGGAATAGGATTAGGGTTAGGGATAGGGATAGGTATAGGGATAGGGTTAGGAATAGGAGCAATATCTATAGCTGGACCCCGAAAAAAAATAATTCGGATTACAGCTGGCTGTATCCGTAGCCACTGCGTTTCCAGAAAGGAAATCCTACTAATAAATTCTGCATGCAGAATGTGAACGCCGTCGCTATAAATAGTTCTTCACTTGGGATATCCTCTATGACATCAATTCGGGGTGCATCCATGATACGGAAGACAGCTGCGCATTGAACGTGACAGAACAAAATGGCGGTGTTTTTTTTTATATCGTAGGATTTTAAACCTGTTAAAACCATGTTAATAGTTCCTATTAAAGAAGACATTAAGACGAAATTTGCGCACAATACATTTGCAGCGGATCAATTACAAAATGCTGAAATGTTATGGACGCACGCCAAGAACATCACTTTATTAGTATGATATATATCATCATTTTCAACTCCAACTGCGTGCCTACTTGCTGGTCCGGGGTATCGGGCCTTTGTTTACTAGTATATTTATATTAGGAGGACACACTTTACCTAACAATGATTCTAAAACAGTTCGCACGCAAATGAAAACGACAACCTAAAACATTTATTTTTACTTAAGCCATCAAAGTGTGGTAAACAGAAGAATTGTAGAATTCATCTGTTTCTATAATCTCGGGATATGTTGCGATTGTGCGGTTAGCGCAACGCCCTGCCGCCTTTACTTCCCCAACTTAAGTCATGGACCTATTTAAAACTGGGTGGATTTAAGGGACTTTAACTAGAACCGAAGATCGAACCCAGGACTCTCATGTCTCAGACGAGCTTCTATACCACTCGACCATCTGTCCCTTTTCATAACAGTACAATCATAGTTAAATCGTGAATACACAAATGTTCGAAATCAATTTGTTTTTGATGATTGATTTCAAACTTCGCAAAACTATTTGTCTGGCTGTCCATCGCCGGGTATATTGGCAAAATTAAAAGCTTATATACAAATATAACTTTTTCTTACTAATAAATATAATATTTTCAGCAAACTATAACATTGTAATTCTGAATAGGGAAATAAAGAGGAAAAATAAACAAAAATATACACATATACAATCTAAATGACTGCATATACTTATTTCTAAGAGAAACTATTCAAATGTATTATAGCTAATTTGATTGTCATTAAATTCATGACCTGCCCAGACGTCCTGGCCAAGTCAGTGTAATATTGGCCAGTTTTTGCCGGAAAGTTAAACCAGCGTTGGATGTTCTTCTTGCTGTATTACATGGGTGAGATAATTCACCCCCCCCCCCTATAAATGATGCAAATATTAAGACACTTTGAATTACGCAGACTTGAGGTTGGGCTACTCCGTGAAACTCAAAGCGGGACAGGTCACTGGAATTCCAACGTTAACGGTCCCAAAATGAAGTGCCAGTCATGTCTTTCACAATGTCCAGTAGCGATAATAGCGGTGTCATAAGTTGGATCTATTTTTGGGCATGACGATGTTGGACTAGTCTCAGTATACAGTGTCGCGGAAAAAGATTTCTACTCCCTCAGGTCATTTCTCCATTGAGTTCAACCATGTCACTAGTCCTTTTACCTATGATTACCTTAGACAGAACCGTAGGTAGCCTAAAATATTACTTATATAATTTTTGCAAGTTTAACAGAAAATATGAGCCAAAAAAAAGGCATTATATGGTTTATAGATTGGGACATAAAAAGAAGTAACCCTAGGCTTTCAGGATAACTGATGAGCGCTCTTCACCACTCGGCAAAACGCCCCTCCAATTACTATGAACATTATGTACGTTTGATAAAAGAGGACATAAATAGTTTGACATAACATGGATTAATACATTTTTTTATTTTTTTGTAATTGTGTTTTTTTTTCCAAATAATTTCATTTAATAAAATCAATAATTGAACATCATTAATATATGTGTGTATATATATATATATAATTGATACCATTCTAAAATTAAATATTTAAAAAAAAAAATGTAGATCAACATTTGCCAGCATTCAATACTTTTCGATAGACTCTGAGCTAACCTAAAAATATATAAACAATAATACAGAAATAAAGTTATCTATAACACTTTAAATACAACAGACAGTGGATAGTAAAAGCTCGTTGTGGCGAAAAAGATGCGTACGAAGATTAATTTGTTTGAGCGCTTCCGATAATACGCAAAGAAAATATGATTAAGTAACAAAATACTTATTTATACCAACTTATTAAAATAAAAAAAAAATTCTTACAAGATATGAATTTAGGTTGCATATGATAATAAGTGGAAAACCATAAATGTAAAAAAAGATTGGGTTTTTATTTCCATATTTTTTTCTTTTTTTTTTTCTACAATTTATGAAGTGGAATCATTTTGACATTTAAAATGTCCATTCTGTTCTTTCAAAATGGACATTCCTGGCTCCGGACAGCAAACGGTGTCCGTGGTCTCGTCACAGTCTCTTGCGCTGTGCATGTTGTGCGCACCGCAGTCCGTGCACATCATGCAATCTCCCTCCGTAAAGTCCTGGAACTGTCTCTCCACCCTGAAGAAATGTTTCGAACACCCGATCACCGTGTCCTGCGTGGTGGTGCAGTTCTTCACCACCCTCTCGTGGTTGAACCTCTCGACCTTGGTGCATGGTTGGCAGTTGAGATTCCTGTGGTTGTCGTGCGGCATGAACGTGTCGGGGAGACAAGGGGCGCACGAGGAGAACGTTTCAGCACCTTTGACCTTTTGTTTGAGGTAGTGACCCTTTTGACAGACAAAGCCAGATGATGTGGCAATCACGCACAAAGACGCCAGATACAAAGCGGTTGGATAATCTTTTTTCATTTTTGGTGTCTGGAAAAAAAAATAAATTATTAAATCAGTAAATAGATATTTAATGTTTTCGTTATATGAAGTGTTTATCTCTATTATCAGATATTAACAGCGAATGTAGCTATTCTTTCTTCTTCACCAAGACCGATAGTGCAATGACCACGGAGGTAACACTGGAGACATACACTAAACTTTTGCCATGATTTGAATAATTCATTATGATTCTCACCGGAGATCGAACCCAGAACCCCCAGGTTGCAAGTCGCGTGACTTTGTTTTTTTTCCTATCACATACACCAAAGCTTCTCAAAGTGGTGGGCCGCGGCCCCCTAGAGGGCCGTAGACTGTCCGGAGGGGGCCGTGGAATTTCGAAAAATGTGACACATAAAATATAATTAACCTAATGTATTGTGATGTAAATAGTATTAATATATGTTTAAAATAAAATCTAGTTTATTTTATATGTTGCATCCTTTCACTCTTTCATTGTTAACATTAGAAAAAGCATGTATTGACTAGTAAAAGTTTACATATAGAAGTTTAAAATTATAAATTTAAGCAATCTAAACCAAAAAAAAAATAAGGGGGCCGCGACATATTGATTGGCGTTCCAAGGGGGGCCGTGACTTCAAAAAGTTTGAAAAGCACTGACATACAGCAATAGCATTAGTCAACAGTTAAAACTTAAACTTACAAATTACAAAAGCAAAAGGCTACATTTGTCATTGCGACTCGAATAATTCTACTTCTTATTCACATGTGGGTTTTTTTTTTGTTGAGTAATACATATTATAATAATCAACCTAAAATTATATGATTCAATCATATATTTTATTTGTAGATGAATACAAATGTTTGTGTTTTTACTTATGCGAAGTACTCGTACAAAAGATTCAAAAACGATTACAAGTATTCTAAAAAAAATCTACTCGAATACAGGTATGTGTTAGAACAATACCCAATCTCTGCTTATTAGTATAAAATACGAAATAAGTTAGAATGGACTTACCAAACATATAAAGAGAAAATAGGCTTGTAAATTTAATTTTTTTTTTTAAAAGATTAGCTACTTGACATTTTTGTTATGCTAAAAAGGGTATTTTCACACATTCACATATTACCCTAAATTGCAGTGAAAATTGAAATAAAAACGAATTATAAAAAGAAACTCCTAAAGATGTTTTTTTTTGTAAGTCGTGTGTTGATTTAAGCCTATTTTGCCTATATTATTTTTTTTATTGTAGCCTATTTGATGGTGTAATGACTGCTGGTGGTATGTATCATCAGAAAAAAAAAGTCAAAGCTTACCCTACGTCTGATAAATACACTCCAGGATATTTTAGGTTAAATTAAATATCTATTAATGTGTAGCCCTAGCTGTTGTTAAGATGAAACTTGAGAAATGTTATAGAAAGTTAAAATCTTTATTTAATACGAAACAAAACAAACAATTACGAACCTGTCTAAAACACTGAACGATTAATTTTTCTGCATGAAAAAAAAATGTTAAAACGGAAAATCCCGAAACAAATTTCCAAGTAGGGAATTCCTGTTCTGATGTCAGATGTCATGCTGAGTGTGTCAACTGGTGTTGATGTGGTTGGGGGAGGGGGAGGAAGGGGGGGGTACTCGATCGATCAGAGAAAGACCCCCGGGGGGGGGGTTAAGTGAGGCTAAATATATGCATTTAAAAAGATTAAAATGTAAACTGCACTAAATAATAAAGTTATTATTTATTTCAATGATAAAATAATAATGTTTATTTAGCCCTACTGGGCCATCGGGGCAGATGAAGTGTAGAGTTCATCTGTTTCTATAACCTCGGCATATGAAAGGGATTGTGTGGTTAGCACAACACCCAGCCGCCTTTACTTAACCATTTGAACTGGGTGGACTTTTGGGTCGACATTGAAACACATTTCACCTGGGAAATTCCCAAGGTCTCGCCAAAAGGATCGAACCCAGGACTCTAAGGTTGACAGTCGAGTATCTACACCACTCGGCCATTTAGGTTGTTATTATTATTGTTTACATGTTGGCCTATTTATAATAATATTAAAAAAAAAAAAGAAGAACCAATGCTATAAAAAAAAACGCTGGAGTAAATGTGTAACAGATTTTATTTAATTTTGTTAGGAATAGCAAAACCCACACTATCTGCCCATTATGTTTTATGTACTGCAATAGTTTGTATCTGATTCTGTCATCTCGCTCCTATTGTTAATATTGTATTCTAATTATCTAAACACAAGACTATTTTGAATAGGTTTCAGCCATTTAAAACACCCTGTTGAAAATCGTACTATATAAACAAGTTATAACCCTCCTTGTCTGTACTTCCGTTTCACTGTAATGTGCCAACTAGTTATAAATGTCTTTATCTGAACATGTACTTCTGTTTCACTGTAATGTGCCAACAAGTTATATTATTTTAATTGAACTGTTGAATAATGAGTACATACATAGTAAAATTGATGTGAGATCAATATGTCCTTTCAAAGATCTAAAATCGTCTCAAGTCTTATTCTCGTCTGCTATCTTCTCTCATTCTCTATCGTCTGAAAAAAATATCTAACTTCCGCTAAGTGGCCAGATAATTAAAACTATTAAATATCTAGGTTAAATATAATTATCGTAGCCTAATCTGATTATTACAATCTTCTGTTTCAATGTAATGTGCCAACAAATTATAAAGTATTTGTAGATACTTCTGTCTCATTAAAAATGTAATATAAAACTAATCATAACCTCTTAGTCTGTACTTCTCTCTTATTAGTACTGTTGTATACTCTTACTACTGTTTACAAACTACAAACACAGGCATGGGTTCCTTCAAGAGTATTTACTATTCATAAGACAAAGACAACAACAACATCATGACCACTCTCTTGCCGGCTTCCATGTCACTCTCTCTGCTGGTCTCTCTCCTACGTCATCGCGTTCAATTCCTAGACTGCACGATGCGCTGATGCATTGTGAGAGCCATAACAGTACGATAATGTTATATTATCTATGTGAAAACTTCAAAGTATTATTTCATTTAACTTTCTGAGAATGTATCTATGTATCTTAGGCCGGGCACTTTTTTTTTTTATTAATATATATAGTCTCTCAGGTCCACCCAACCAGTAGCGTCATTTCACCAAAATGGGGAGAGGGGGTGTGGGGGGGGGGCAAAAAATGTTGAAGGGGGGAGGGGGCAATTAGCGTTTGTTTTTCGTTTTCCCCATCAATTAAGTCATCAAAATTCATTGATTTAACCAATTAATTTAATTATTTTAAATATCTTCGGGGGGGGGGGGGACAAGGCTCCCCCCAGCCCCCCCCCCCAAAAGACGCCACTGTGCACCCAACATTAAATGAGCTTACATATCTTCTGCTTTATTTTATGTTACATATATGTGTTTGTGTATGTGACTGTATTTGTTTGAATGTGTATATATATATATATATATATATATACATATATATATATGTGTTTGTGTGTGTGTGTGTGTGTGCGCGTGTGTTTTCTGAGTATGTGTATGTTTGTGAGAGAGAGAGAATGAGAAAGTGTTTGTGTGTGTTAGAGTGTGTATACATTAGGCCTTCTTTTCGAATACAAGCAGGATAGGTAAAAACTGTATACTTCAATATCATTCAATGACACATTGTGTGTTATATCCTCGTAAAGTCGTAATACCATTACACCAATACCACTGTTACGTGACACGGGTCTATGGTCGTTACATCTACTGTTACGTGACACGGGTCTGTGGTCATAAATGTCCTATATTCTTAAAATCTGTTTATATCAGTTAAGTCAGCATATCTTTGTTGTCGATCCGTTCCAGATTTAATTTCTTAGTACTTGATCAATACTTACCCACCAGCGTAAAAAAAAAAAATCAATACTATACATAACTCTTATCAAACACGTAAATATATGTAAAGCTATTTACATTATATCAGATAGCTTATAAAGAGAACCTGTGCATTCTAACAGTTCTGTTTTTGTTTTTTTAAATTCTCAAAAATAAAAGATTAACAACATTTTTTTATCTATATCATATATTGAGAGAGAGATAAAGATAGAGAGAGAAAGATATAGAGAGGAAAGAAGAGAGGGAAGGAGGGAGAGAGAGAGAGAGTGAGAGAGAGAGAGAGAGAGAGAGAGAGAGAGAGAGAAAGAAAGAAAGCGAGTAGGAATTAAGATATTAAACATGACTTTTTTTATAAATTTCGTAAAGCTAATACGATTTCCATGCATTTATTCATAACACATGCTAAACAAATGAGCGGTAAGAGTGAAATTCACTTGTTTCAAGTAGCCGCGTGCCAAAGTAAAGTTGTGGTGTGCTCAAGATCGCCGAAAGCCAACAAGGGCCCCAGGGCAGGACATCATTGCGGGCCAATTAATAAACAATGAGTCGTGAAAAAATTGACATGGTCGGGGCGGCCGGGCCCCCTTACAGATGCTGGCCCCCTGGCAATAACCCCCCTGACCCCACCTCTCGGCGTGCCTGTACCGTGTGGTGTGTTAAATAAACTATCTGGTAATTTTAGACCTTTTGTAATGAGCTAATGAGTTGGTAGTTTAAGGGGAATTCCCGATACATAAAAAGAGGTAAAAAAATAAGAAAACGGGAATTCGCTTTTTAATGTAATGGAAAAGTGCTGGCGAAAAATAAAAATCTATTTACGAATTTCTGACTTTTCCACTTGTTAAAAGAATTCTTTTTTTTTCTGGTAATTGTGATGACATCAGTAAGGGGGGGGGGGGTCTTCGGGCTCACATTCAAAAACGATTACATTTATTCAGGGCCGGTCTTAGACTTGATAAGGCCTTAAACTTCTAGAGATATGTCAGTGCCAAATACTTTAAGTATAAATGACAAGTGCTAACTTAAAGAATTATTGGGGGGGGGGCACTTAAGAAAGTGGGGGCCTTAAGCTATAGCTTTTGTAGCGTATAGGCCTACGTAAATACTGCACTGTGCTTGCACCTATTTCTTTAAAAAGATATTGGCACATAGAAAGAGACATAAATAGATCTAAGAGGGTGACGGGCTCAATTCACGTAGAAATATACTTTTAGAAAGGCGGTTTTTTTATTTCCATTTAAATAGTTTGATTCAGATAGAGAATTAGACATCATTATTTAGATAAATCAACACAGATATCACAAGTAACGGGTCAAGGTCGCTGGGGGCCTTTCATTCTCAGTGGACAAAAGGAGTTTAATGTTGTTTTTATTGATTTATTTTTTTGTCTTAAGTGGGTTTAGCAAACGAAAATACGAAATTTTCCGAGGCAGTGGAGAATTCGAAGGTGCACAGCATTATGTTGACAACAACAAGGAACGGACAGAGAGATACATTAATAACATAGGCGTCACTATTGTGGAGGGTGGGGGGGTGGGGCGCAGACCACCCTCACTTGAACTTTTAAGATGTTTCGATAGCTAGAATCGTTTCTCAGATGCGCCCCCCCCCTCCCATTCCCCTCCCCAGCCATTGAAGATTTTGATACGCCACTATAAAAATAAATCTATTTAGTGAGACATGCAGCAATTGTAGTTATAGATTGATGTATATGTGTGTGTGAGAGAGAGAGAGAGAGAGAGAGAGAGAGAGAGAGAGAGAGAGAGAGAGAGAGAGAGAGAGAGAGAGAGAATTACTGCGCAAATTTATTTTATAAATTATTTTAGCACAATTACCGTTCAACGAGACCAAAAAAAAATCGGGAATATCATTTTCTAATTTCTAAAGAAACGGATGCCATAAATAGCACCCTCACGTCAGCGGCTATATTTAGCCTTTGTTACAGACTAACCGTCTCGCTCTATTATTATTCAGTATGTCAACAGATCTCATATCAAGTCTTATGAGATAAAGCACGAATCTGTGGACAATCTGCAACTGTTGTTGGTGACTTTAGCGCGATATTTCTTGTATGGAAACTGAGGTAAGTGTAATAATAATGCAACTGTTATAAGAGTATTGGTGCATTTAAAAGAACAATTTGATTACACTAGAAATATATAAATTTACCTGTTACCGTTTTGTTTATATTTTATTCATCAGTTAAGAGATAGACGTAGTTTAATAGAAAATTGCCTTGCATCAGTTCCAAGTTTTGATCATATATATATATATATTGTAGGAACCAATTTTCATGTCTAAATATCAAATACATATAGGTATTATATGTAGTCACAGAAAGATAACACGAAGATAACACGAAGATAACATAAAGATTACACAAAGATAACTCAATGATGACACACAAAGATAACACGAAGATAACATAAGGGTCACACGAAGATAACACGAAGATAACACACAGATTACACAAGGATAACTCAAAGATAACACAAAGTCTTTCATCAGGATAAGCCAATTAGGCTCCCGCCAATCTCCCCCCCCTTCTCTCCCCGTTGCAATAGGGGGCCCATTTAAATATTAATTTCTATCAATTCTGTTAGTAAGAGGGCCCCAACAGATACCTTATGCCAGGGCCAACAAAAAAAAGTGTTCTTCAGTTTGTCTACCTAGGATACCTTCAAACACCTAGGGTAGGTCTCCGGTCATGCGCCCAGGGCTTTCTGAATATTGATAGGTAGCTTTAAGCTAATAAACATGACGATATGCAGATGAGTAGAAAGGTAAGTCTAACAGTAGGTGGGGAATTAAGTGTACCTGTAGATATAGTTGTGTGTACGTTTTTACGCTGATTAGTAATTGTGTAGACATTTAGAAAGACGTGTGACCCTGGGCATCATTGGCAGGGTTATATGACTCCCTAAACACCTGTTAGCCCCTAACTACCTGTTACTCCCTAAACACCTGTTAGCCCCTAACTACCTGTTACTCCCTAAACACCTGTTAGCCCCTAACTACCTGTTACTCCCTAAACACCTGTTAGCCCCTAACTACCTGTTACTCCCTAAACACCTGTTAGCCCCCTAACTACCTGTTACTCCCTAAACACCTGTTAGCCCCTAACTACCTGTTACTCCCTAAACACCTGTTAGCCCCTAACTACCTGTTACTCCCTAAACACCTGTTAGCCCCTAACTACCTGTTACTCCCTAAACACCTGTTAGCCCCTAACTATGTTACTCCCTAAACACCTGTTAGCCCCTAACTACCTGTTACTCCCTAAACACCTGTTAGCCCCTAACTACCTGTTACTCCCTAAATACATATGACCCCCCACACTTAAATACCTTTCACACCCCAAAAAACCTATGACCCTAAATACCTATGACTCTAAATACCTATGACCCTAAATACATATATCCCTAAATACCTATAACCCCCGAAATACCTTTGATCTCCTAAATACATTTGATTTGACAACATATATACCCATGACCCTAAATACCTATACCCTCCCTTTGACCCTCCAAATACCTTTGACCCTAAATACCTATGACCCTAAATACCTATAACCCCCTAAATACCTTTGACCCTCTAAATACCTATGACCCTAAATACCTATAACCCCCCTCAATATCTTTGACCCTCTAAATACCTATGACCCTAAATACCTATGACCCTAAATACCTATAACCCCCCCTAAATACTTTTGACCCTCTAAAAATCTGGAAGCCCATCACACCGGAATACCTATGACCCCCCTTAAGTACCAATGACCCCTTAGTATATAAGACACCTGAATACCTATGACCCCCCCCCCCCCCGAAATACCTATGAACTGCTCTATAGGTAGAAATGCAATTATTTTGTTAAGTAAATTAGTTTTCAAATCTATTTTTTTTTCAAATAAAATATCTTTGTCGATGTGTTACGTCCATAATTTCTTGATTAATTTGTATGTCTTTCTTTCTTCCAGGTGTTGAACATTACAAAGGCAACGTTGTGATTCCAGCCCATTGTGTTGGTAACTTCTTTAAACTTAAGCAACAATTCTCTATTTTTTTGACTAAGAATTCAAAACTGACAATTTCTCAACTTGAAAATGAAAATAGATACGAAGTTACCGGAACCGGAAAGGAAAGAACCAAAGGCTATTTCAGACAATTTTAACACCATGCTTGCTATGTCATCTATGTACTGTTATCAAAGGACAATTGTTATGTGTAATTCTTGTATGCACTTTTCATACTTTAGTTATAACTATAATTGGCTGGAGCATCATTCTTAAACATCGAAAGAGATTCACAAAGATGAATTACCTTCTGTATTTTGTTCTTGGAACATTCGTGTCGCTCTGCGTTCCTCTATACGCAACAGATGACGACAACGTCCAGAAATTCAGCGCCTGTGGCAGGAACCAGTTTCTAGAACTGGTTGACGGTTCCTCAAGATGTCATCCATGCCCAGAGGGCACTTACATCAATGAGACAGGGCATAACCTTACGTCTTGCAGGTCGGTACTTGAGATCAATAACCCAGAAACAGTTTGGGGCTTTTTAGCCAATGAAATCAATCCATTTCTATTCATCGGGGTTTTGAGCTGTGCACTGGCCTTTATTGTGGTGTACACGTACCACTGCTGGTACAAGAAAATTCCAAGAAACAGGGAAGTCTGTAAGAGAATAGCAGACGTCGAGAATGGACACAACTCTGAGTGCCTGGTCCAAAATGAATTTATAATTATAAGAGAAAACGAGCGAAAGTCATTGGCCCTTGCACAGAAAGTGATCCACTTGTTTAAGAAAGTATGGTCTTCAAACAAAATCAAACGGCAAACCGGCAATCTGGAGACTGTCTCCTACAGCAAAGTTTAGAGACCAAATAGAAATATAAAAAGCAAACCAAACAAAAGAATTGCTATTATTATCATCATCACATTGTTTTTTTTCATGTAAGAATATATTATAAGAAATAACTCGCAACATCCACTTCATATTTCTATTTTATGTATTATGTAGACTTATCTTATGGCCGGTCAAAGCTAGGCCACCGTCTTGGGCCTACAACGGAAAATCCCTTCCCCACACACTTTTATGAATTCCTATGAAAACGATAAGTTAAATTTTGAAACGGGCCTGACCGAATATCTTTGAAAGTCTCTGACTGAGAGCCCCATTGACCCATTGACCAATATACCCATTGACCCATATACCCATTGACCCATTGACCCACTGACGGCCCTGTTAGTTGGCATTTATTTTTCATGAAAAAAAAAAACCCAAAAAAAACTTAAAGTGGGTGGTGTTGGGCGCTCGACTGCCGACCCAAGGGTCAGGGTGAGATCAAAAGGAATTTGTTCAGGTCCGTGTAAAAGGTGGTTAATGTCCCTCAAGTCCAACCAGCTTCTAATGGGTAGGGAAGAACAAGAGATGCTGGGCGTTATGCAACCCGCACACAATCCGTGGTTTACAGAAACAGATGAGTTCTACACTTTAAGCTGCTCTTTAAAGGCTTAGGTGACTTAACTACTTACTATAGAGAAGTGGTCCCCCAACCTTTTTTCTCGACGCGGACTGGTCAACGGTTTGATCATTTCACCGCGGGCCGCTAAAGGTGGGGAGGGGGGGTTAGTTGTTTATTTATGTTTCAGATTGTTTTGAATTACAATGCCAGAAAGGAAATAACCGGGGGACCACTGATATAGAGAATTTAATAATATTCATGTTTGTGTCAGTTTAATAAATACTCAATGTACGAACCGAGATTTTTAAATATCATTACCGTCTAGCCGATTTATTTTCTCATACTAATGTCAGTGACAATGTTTAAAGAAAGTCTTAAAGTCAAGGTTTTTAAAGTTTACAATTTTTTAAAAATATTTTAGATATAAACTTTTTACAGTTGATATAAATCCACCTGGCACACTTTCTCTCTGCTTCGTTATCAGTTTAGTGTCTACCCATAAAATAAACAGCTTTACAAAATTAACCCATCACGCTGTTGTATAACATGTGCACACTCTCTGTTGTCATGTATTGCATAATTGACATCGCTAAGTCACGTGATGTAAACATGTTATGGCCACTTGCCACCATTAGTGTTATCTTGGGAATTCCCCATACTTTGTGTATTGATTTACACGCTATGTTACAAAAAATAGATATTTTACTTAATTATTAATGGCAAATCTTCACTCAAAGTAAGAATTTAAAGCTCACGTATTTCATAAATGTTTTACATTCTAAAGTTGATTCAATATTGGTATTATATCACTTCTTATGAAGGCGATTTGTCTTCAAATACCAACTGACCCTTTTTTATATACAATAAAAAATGTATTTCATATTTCTAATTCTGTACTCGTAAGATATCATTAATTTTTTTTTTGTAATATGTTTTGATGTTTAACATGATGTTGTCTTAAATCTTTTTTGCTGAAATATAGCCGTTGTAATCAATGATATTGTTCGTAGTATTGTTTTATATTATTCTGTAATGTTTCAAATTCTATTCTCTGTTTTTCAATTTATGTGCTGCTGTGTTAAGTTATTTTATATTTATGTAAATAAAAAGAAGAAAAAAAATATGTAATGTTGACTCATTTCTTTACTGCTTTACTGATTTGACTAATAATATATATATATATATATAAATCAAAGAACCGGACAATAAGTGAATAGTGAGATATTTCTTCTTCTTCTTCCTTTGCCTCTACAGCCCATTTAGGGCCCTGGCCTGCCGTACTACTCTTCTCCACTTTTCCCGATCCATGGTCTTCTTCCTCCACTCTCTCACTCCTATGGCTATATAGGTCTTTCTCCACTTCCTCCAACCATCTGCTTCTTGGTCTGACTTTAGGCCTTTTCTCATTGGGTGAGAAATTTAGATGCGAAAATTATTGTGAATAAAGTGGAGTCGAAATGTACAAAATGGCTTGCAGAATACGGAAGTGTGTTAACCGTAACTATGGCAACGTCCTTTACATAGTTTACACAAAGTTTGTAATACTTTTAAAACTTCAATGGTACATTTCTTCTCTCTCTCTCTCTCTCTCCCTCTCTCTCTCTCTCTCCCTCTTTTATTTCTCTCTCGTTTCTTTCTCTCTCTCCCTTTCAATGTCTTTCTCACTCTTTCTATCATTCTCTCTCATTTTCTCTCTTCTCTCTATATATATATTTGCGTCTTTCTCTCTCTCTCTCTCTCTCTCTCTCTCTCCCTCTCTCTCTCTCTCTCTTTCTCTCTTCTCTCTCTAATTTCATTGATTCGATAATCAATCAATACAACAGTTAAGCAGGTTTTTTTTTTTTGTTTTTGAAAATCACAAAATTGAATTCGGATTAACAACAATATTTATTGAAAGGCTTAAACATGTCTGTGTTCAAAATTAAAAACAAAAAAACACATCCAACATTTGTTTAGTTTCTCACTTACCACTAGTTTTATTGACAGAACAATTTTGTCAATAGTTGCTCCAGTCTTTGCAATAGGCGTTTCTCTCTCTCACTCTCTCTCTCTCTCTCTCTCTCTCTCTTTCTCTCACACTTTCTCTCTCTCTCTCTCTCTCTAGTTGTTCCAGTCTTTGCAATAGGTGTTTCTCTCTCTCCCTCCCTCTCTCTCTCTCTCTCTCTCTCTGTGTCTCTCTCTCTCTCTCTCTCTCTCTCTCTGTGCGTGTGTGCGTCTGTATGTGGTATAAAGTGATCTGGAAAAATTAAAAAAACAACAGTCGGACCCAAAGAGCCCCCTGGATTGTTTCCAAGAGCGGAACGCCATCTTTTATTCGGAATGTATCAAAAAATGTACACCAAATGTCATATAACAACCATTTGAAATGCACACTAGGGCAGTGGAGAGGAGGGTAGTAGTAGGAGGAGGTGATTGGATTCATCGGTGGCGCCCCCCACCCCCCGGCTGCAGGGCCCAGAGGTGCTGATTTCGGTTTTAGAATGCCCCCTGCCCCCGCCCCAGGCTGTACAGTCTCTGGTACGCCCATACAGCTGTCACTGTCTTGACTACGGCCACGATACATACACTGCACTTGTTATTTCTATTCCAATAGAGATTGTATGATGAAGAGAGAACATCTTATACTGATCGGGGCATTGTTATGATTGTGGTCGATATCTCTAGAGTGATCGCCAAGTTGATTGGAAGTAATCGCCAAGTCGATATGAAGTAGTCGCCAAGTTGATTGGAAGAAATCGCCGAGTTGATTGGGTGTAATCGCCAAGTTGATTGGAAGTAATCGCCGAGTTGATTGGAAGTAATCGCCGAGTTGATTAGAAGTAATAGCAGAGCTGATTAGAATGCATTTTTTAATTTTTTTCTT
Source organism: Bulinus truncatus (assembly GCA_021962125.1). Taxonomy (NCBI): domain Eukaryota; kingdom Metazoa; phylum Mollusca; class Gastropoda; family Planorbidae; genus Bulinus; species Bulinus truncatus. The sequence goes on along the minus strand of JAGDYQ010000032.1, from coordinate 6,374,756 downwards.
TTCTAATTATAAAAAAAAAATGAAATGACTCAACTATTAAACTTACCTTTGTCATTCATCACACAATATATTTGACCTCAGCCGTTCCGGCAAACAAATCAAGGGCCCTGGTCACTCACTATCAAAAGCCCACACCCCCTCCCCATTCCACTACTAATTCATACCAAGTGAAATTTTATCAGCGTCTCCAAAAAACAGGATCAAGTCGTGGATAAACAAACTGTGCGATGGACTAGTCTTCCAGCCCGTTTCCCCCCCCCCCCATCCCCTTCACACTTCAAGTAATCAAAGGACCCCCCCCCCCCAATATATTGTCGATCACTTGGGTCCAATGAAAAGCCTTGCCCCATGTATTGGTTGGGCCGCCCCTGTAGGTTTTAGTTTTATGGTTCACGTGATTCAATCAATGCAACCAATCACGAGCCAGACCAGCGCGTGGACACGCCCACAACACAATAAAAATATGGAGGGTCGCTAAACTGTATTAAAAGTTACTTCAGTTTTATTTGCCGTTTTCATCACGATGACTCAATGGATTTTTTAAGTTAATTTTTCACTTACAATAATCAAATTAAAAATGTTTAAAGAAAATGAAACACAAAAAGATGGCAGAATATTATCAGTAAATCTCCTACCGGAATAATGTGCGCTCAATTTTCACGGAGCTCCGTATTCATAAAGACACAAAAGTAAGTTTAAAATAATAATAATAATAATAATTAATTATTTCAACCTTTTCAAATCAATGAAGTTTGTGCGTGTTAAATTCAACGGTATAAATAATGGATTCATTTATCGGTGAACGCATTTGAATCATGCATTGGTCTCGCCACAGTTTCGTCTTACTAGCCCTATCCGTTGTTCAAGTTATTTGGATAACACAGATCACCAGCGATGACGTGATTCAGGCTAATTACAAAATCTATTCGAATCTGACTTTGCCTGTTCTGGTGACCGGATATACGTTAAACCAGTCCAGGATAGCCTGCGCCTGTCAGTGCCTGTCAAACATCAACTGTACAGGGTTCAGGCACAGCGGCCTGTCCTGCGAACCTGTCTACTACAACAGTAATGTCACCTCCATCGATTTTACTAATGGGGACGATATGCTGAGAAAGAGGAAGATCATGTGGTTGAACGTCATGGTCGACCCACTGAACATGTCCATGTAGAAGATTGAAAAATTGGCAGCCATAATCGTCATTGGTGATGTGGTTTGTAGTCAAATATACTTTCTTATTGTACCGTAATGTAGTCAAGTATACATTCATATTGTACCGTAATGTATTATGTTTAAAAACTAAATAAGACGCAGGATTCATTATATAAAAGTGATAATAAACCAACTTTGATATGTTCAAAATGAGTGCAAAAGAATAATCCTATGGTATCTCTAAGTTCGCTTAATAACGCACTGGTTTTTAATTAATTTCTGTGGGACGGATGGCCGAGTGGTGTAGATGTTCGTCTTTCGACCAGGGTTCGATCCTCGTTCAGATCCTACGTAATTTTTCGCCCGATCCTGGTGAAAATTTGTTAACGACCCCTATGTCCACCCAGCCCTCAATGGGACACTGGCGTCAAGTCTGGGGGCCTTGCGTTAATCGCACAATCCCTTTATATGCCGAGCATTAAGAAACAGATGAGTTCTACACTTCATCCCCCCCCCCCCCGATGGCCAGTTAGGGCTAAGGGGACGTTTTATTTTAATTTCTAATTTAAAATAATTACACAACATGTCAAGGTGGGGGTTATATTCGCCCGTAACAGGCCAAGGCATTTACGTTTGCAATTATTCTAGTACTAGATCAAAGGCCCGGTGCCCGGATCGGTGAGTGACTCCTTATAATTGAGTTGTATCCCTTTGACCATCTTTACAAATTCCCCAGTCTATTTTTAGCCGCGTACGTTATACACACGTACGTACGCCAGGCTAGCCGATAATGTATTAGATTAAGTAGATCTAACTAAGATGCAATACACGTTTAACTGGAATGATAGAAAACTACTAGAAATTGACAAACATAGTATGAAAGAAATGTACTTAGATTTGCTTCACATTTCAAACCACAGACAAAATGAGCATGCTTTACGTGTGATTTTGAACTGTTTTAAATATAACGGATCTTGTAAAGAGGTGAAGAAATTTAAAACATTACAAGGGGAAAAAAAATATTTGCTCGTAACCGGTAGATGTGTTATGTGAGCGATTATTCTAGTATTCAGTAGATCAAGCTAAAAAGGCAGCACACATCTTAAAGATTGATTATATACATATATCCTATATAATAAAAGGCAAGTGTCTTTCTGTTCCACCAATAGTGTTGAGAAAGTAATCACGTGACCAGCAGAAACAAAAATTCAAAATGGCATCTTGCCCGCGTCTCTATTCGATTTTTCTTTTTGAAAAATCTACAGTTTTAAATAGTTTCTGTGTTTTTTTTTTATTGTGAAATAATAATTAAATGATATTTAATAATAATAATAATATATAATATCATTAAAATTATTTTAGTTTTTATTACAACAGATAGCATTTTAAAATCGTCAAGTTCGTAAATAGCAACGTCACTATAATAGAGCAATTCTTTTTTTTAATAGTACATTAAAATTATCACTTAAAACGTGTGGCGTGGTGGCTGAATGGCTTAGATCTTGGGGTTTATTATTTTTTATGCTGACTATCCAGGTTCGATTCCTCTTAGGGACATATTTTTTTAATTGTTTTATTTTTTCAGAATGTATCCTTGTATATGTTTTAATGAAAAGTAACTAATTAGATCTCTTTGACATTTTTTTTTAAAATTCAAATAATTTATCTTTTAGGATGTTGTAAGATAAAGAAACAACAACTAATTAGATTTTTAATTATTTCATAATTTAAAAAAAAATATTTTTAAAATATGTATCAAAGCTGAACAAAGAGGTGTACCTAGGGTGGGGTGAGGGGGGCTCAAAATCCCGTCGGGCCCCAGCTTGAAGGAAGGCCCCCCCCCAACATTATTTTTTACATTAAATATTAAGTACATAATCTCAACGTCAAAATGCAGGGACCCCAAAAGAAGCCACGCCCCCGTCTCCCAAATCCCTAGGCTCAGCACTAGCTTTACAATAGTTTATTTGAAGGAAGGGTCTTAATGAACAGAAAACGGATGAGTGATTCAACAAGGGTATGCAAACAATATCCCATAGCTCTTAAAAATTATGGGATGTTTTGATTGGCAGTTTTAGACAAACGCTAAAATACAAATATGAATTAGTTTAAATACTATTAAAAACATTAATTTTATTTTAATAATTTAGGATTTAAAAATGAAATGAATTTCCCTTAGCCCTAACGGGCCATCGGGGCAGATGAAGTGTAGAATTCATCTGTTTCTATATAACCTCGGCATATGAAGGGATTGTGTGGTTAGCACAACGCCCAGCCGCCTTTACTTCCCCAACTAAAAGAAAGGTAGCCCATTTAAAGCTGGGTGGACTTGTGGGACGACTTTGAATCACATTTTGCCTAGAAAATTTCCTACGGTTCTCACTGAGGAACGAACCCAGGACTCTCAGGTCGACAGTCGAGTGTATGTATCTCCAGCAAAGATATTACTAAACATCATTTTAAAATAAAACTACTTTATTTCTATGTACCGAAAAAAATGCCGTACCGTCTTTAGTTTTATTGAAATACTAACTGCCCATTCAATTAAACCAGGGGACGGTACTCATTGAGATTCTTAATCCTATCACGCAGGTCATGTGTGTAATGTGCTCCGGTCTGGGGAAATCCTGTTCTAGATAAACACACATACAATTTAAGAAGATAATTGCTATTGATTCATTAATATACCTTCTCTCTCTCCCTATCTCTGACAGATTTACCTCAGAGCGACCTTGGTCAAGCACGGGGAGGTCAGGTTGAAACTGATCGAGCAGCTTGACCTGAGAAATCAGGTGTACGAGTTCGCTGCCCGGTGCACGACGGCATCATGCTCGGCTAAAGAGGTATCTGTGGACTACAAGATCAACGGGGTGTGGAAAAGTATGTACCGGAACTCGACGGCCTACACCTTAGAGGTCAACGAGACCTTCGAATACCACATGGTGGTGACCGCCAGTGGACTGGTCACCTACTTGAAGAATGAGTATCTTTACACACTGGTCAGCAACATGCGGTTAGAGAATATCAACTACGTTGTTCTGATGGGGAATATACAAGTTGATGAGTTTAGCCTGTAACATACAAGTTGATGAGTTTAGCCTGTAACATACAAGTTGATGAGTTTAGCCTGTAACATACAAGTTGATGAGTTTAGCCTGTAACATACAATTTGATGAGTTTAGCCTGTAACATACAAGTTGATGAGTTTAACCTGTAACATACAAGTTGATGAGTTTAGCCTGTAGCATACAAATTGATGAGTTTAGCCTGTAGCATACAAGTTGATGAGTTTAGCCTGTAACATACAAGTTGATAATTTTAGCCTGTAGCATACAAGTGGATGAGTTTAGCCTGTAACATACAAGTTGATGAGTTTAGCTTGTAGCATACAAGTTGATAAGTTTAGTCTGTAGCATACAAGTGGTTGAGTTGAGCCTGTAACATACAAGTGGATGGGTTTAGCCTGTAACATAGAAATTGATGAGTTTAGCCTGTAGCTAGTGTATGGTTTATCTGTGCAAGGACTCTATCAATTATACACTACAGCTATCTCTTCGACAATAAAAACAGGCTGAGAAGTTGAACCTAGATCATGTGCATACTGACGGTTTGTTTAGGTATCGTCTTTCCAGAATATCAAACACGTTTTACTTAACGACAATATACAATGTGGTGGGTTGTAAAACAAACATATGCCAACTGTCTCTGTGTGCATTGTCTATCCAAAATATCAATTACTTGCTTACACATCGGCAGTATACAGCTTAGAAGTTTATCCCGCATCCTTTTATTTCCTGTGTGCTGCTTAATGTTAAAAAAAAAAAGAATTTATGAATACCAGCAAACAAAACATTTCGGTCGAAAACGTAAATTAACGCCCAATTATTTATAAAAGCGGAAAAAAGAAAAAAAAGAAATATATTAACACTGTGGTTTGAGATATTACTGACATCACGTGTTTGTTATTTCAGGTGAATATGTAATAGACAAAAATCTTTTATCAGTACCACTTACACATGTTTGTAGGACGGATGGCCGAGTGGTGTAGATACTTGACTGTCGACATGAGAGTTATGGGTTTGAACTATCGGTGAGAACCTTGGGCATTTTTTCCCAAATTAAATTTGTTTCAAAGTCGTCCCGCAAGTCCACACCCAGCTTTAAATGGGTACCTGACTTTATGTTGGGGAAGTAAAGGCGGCTGGGCGTTGTGCTAACCACACAATCCCTTCATGTGCCGAGGTTATAGAAATAGATGAATTCTACACTTCATCTGCCCCGATTACCCGTTCGGGCTAAGGGAAATTTGTTAATACTTTGCTTTCACATGTTTGTATATTTAATTAAAAGCGTCATTGCTAAGAGTTTATCTTCAATGTAATCCTGTTTTTTTTTACGATGAATGGTATTTTACAATCCATTCGCATCTTAGTGTAGCTACGCCAGAGCATACTCAAGGGCGATAGTTGAAAATAGGTCAGCTCGAAATAAGAAGCAATACGTTCAAAACAAACGATCACAAAACAAAATGAGACGAAATAAAAGCGTGGCCCACAAACGACTCACCATTTTAACTAAAAACTTTTTTTTAAAAATTTATCTTGGTTGACGTCTTCGTTAATCGGAAGCAATAAGTATTTTATTACTGCAAACTAAATAAACAAGAGCTCTTATGTTTTGAATAGTAATTATTGGTGCGACAAGAGGATTTTTTTTTATGTTATGTAAATATAAGTATGGAATTTGACTTAAGAATGACAACGACCAATATCTGTTTAATTTTCATTTTTTCGGATCATCCAAATCTCCAAGACAAAAAGAAAAAACGAGTGGTATATGGACCACTGTTAGCTTCCCCCCCTCCCCCACCAACCTTCCTTGTTTCTAGGCTGTTAAGGTTGTGAAGCGTAAATAAGTTGCGTAAAATCAGTGATGTCCCTTAGACTTTTAATACATAAGAAGTATAGCTTATTTCTAATCAGTAGCGTCCCTTTGATATTTGTCACATAGGACGTCTAGCTTATTTCTAATCAGTGGCGTCCCTTTGATATTTGCCACGTAGGACGTTAAACCTTTTTTTTCTACATTCTTAGTAATGATTAGATGTTTATTTCTTAGATCTTATAAACCACTAATGGGATGGTTTTCTCAGCGACCATCTTTCATTCCTATTATAGCCGATTGTGCAATGACCATGGAGGCACCACGGGAGGCATATGTTAGCCAAAGCGCCACCCAGCCAACCGAAAAAAAAGTCCCCCTCCCCCAAAAGGTATAAATTTTAGTTTTTTGTATTGCCCTTTCCTTCATTCCCACCGGCACCTGGAATGGAATGCCCATGGAGGAACCAAGGGAGACAAAAAATGAACATTCACACTGACCTAATAAATTCCCTTGGTTCTCACCTCAGATCGAACCAGGTCAAACACTCAACCATCTGTCCAACTCAACTCACCGTGTTAGATCATCCAATATCACAATGCTTAAAATTGTTGATCTATATTTTTTTATGTTTACAAAAAAATAGAATTTTAACTGAATTATTTATGGCAAATCTTCACTCAATGTAAGAATTTAAAGCTCACGTATTTCATAAATGTTTTACATTCTAAATTTGATTCAATATTGGTATTATATCACTTCTTATGAAGGCGATTTGTCTTCAAATACCAACTTACCCATTTTTATATACAAAAAATGTATTTCATATTCTATTTCTCTACTCGTAAGATATAATTTTTTTTTTGTAATATGTTTTGATGTTTAACATGATGTTGTCTTAAAACATTTTTGCTGAAATAAATTATATTGTTCGTAGTATTGTTTTATATTATTCTGTGATGTTTCAAATTCTATTCTCTGTTTTTTCAATTTATGTGCTGGTGTGTTAAATTATATTATATTTATGTAAAGAAAAAGAAGAAAAAAATATGAAATGTTGACTCATCTCTTTACTGCTTTACTGATTTGACTAATATATATATAATATATATATATATATATATACATATATATATATATATACATATATATATATATATATATATATATATATATATAAGCGATTTGGGCTCTGTGTTAAATCGAAAGTAAAGAATTAATACAACAGTATTCCAGTTTAAAAAAAAAAAACAATCACGAAAAAAATCGGATCTGCCCGAAACTAAAAATAACCTAGCCTACCGATCAAGCCTAAGGGTTCTAACTCTCTGCAAAGGTTTCGCAGGGTACAGCTAGTTTAATTATAATTTATATTTCCAGCTTAAAGCATAATTAATTTAACTCTCAAACTATGAGAGTTCTCACTGTGGCTATACATATTTCATTTCCTCCTGTTATTATGTCTTGATGAGGAAATGGAATTCACAGTACTGTTACGACATTCAAATACCGACCCTTTCATGTTCCGCTTCCCCTCTCACCCCCACACCCCTAATACGGTCACCCGTTCCCAGTCTAGTACCCCGTCCCCAGTCTTCTACCCCGTCCCCAGTCTTCCACACTCGTCCCCAGTCTTCTACCCCGTCCCTAGTCTTCCAACCCGTCCCCAGTCTTCCAACCCGTCCCCAGTCTTCTACCCCGTCCCCAGTCTTCCAACCCGTCCCCAGTCTTGCAACCCGTCCCCATTCTTCTACCCCGTCCCCAGTCTTCCAACCCGTCCCCAGTCTTCCAACCCGTCCACAGTCTTCTACCCCGTCCCCAGTCTTCCACACTCGTCCCCAGTCTTGCAACCCGTTCCCAGTCTTCCACACTCGTCCCCAGTCTTGCAACCCGTCCCCAGTTTACTACCCCGTCCCCAGTCTACTACCCCGTCCCCCCCAAACTCTTTTCAATTGAACACACTTCAAGTAATCAAAGGCCCCCCCCCCCTCAATATATTGTCGATTGCCCTGCCCCATGTATTGTTTGGCCGCCCCTGTATGTTTTAGTTTATGGTTCACATGATTCAATCAATAAAAAACCTATAGCGAGCCAGACCAGCGCTTGGACACTCCCAAAATACAACATAACATGCAGCGTCGCTTACACTGCATTGAAAGTTGCTTCACTTTTATTTGCCGTTATCATCACGATGACTCAATAAATCTTTTTTATTTCTTTTTCACTTACAATAATTATCAAATTAAAACATTTTAAAGAAAATGAAACACAAAAAGATCGCAGAATATTATTGGTAAATCTTTTATAGGAATAATGTGCGCTCGGTTTTCAAGGAACTCCGTATTCATAAACACACAAAACTAAGTTTAAAAAAAAAGAAAAAAATCATAAATTATTTCGACCTTTGCAAATCAATGAAGTTTGTGCGTGTTAAAGTCAACGATATAAATAATGGATTCATTTATTGGTGAACGCATTTGAATCATGAATTTGTCTCGCCAAAGTTTCGTCTTACAAACCCTATCTGTTGTTCAAGTTATCTGGATAACACAGATCACCAGCTATCACCTGTCCTGCGAACCTGTCTACTACAACAGTAATGTCACCTCCATCGATTTTACTTATGGGAACGATATGCTGAGAAAGAGGAAGATCCTGTGGTTGAACGTCATGGTCGACCCACTGAACATGTCCATGTATAAAATTGAAAAATTGGCAGCCAGAATCGTCATTGGTGATGTGGTTTGTAGTCCAATATACTTTCATATCGTACCGTAATGTAGTCATATACACCTTCATATTGTACAAAAATGTAGTCATGTATACCTTCATATTGTACCAAAATGTAGTCATATATACCTTCATATTGTACCAAAATGTAGTCAAATATACCTTCAAATTTTACCGTAATGAATTATGTTTATACTAATTAAGAAGCCGTCTAAGTTATATAACTGTGATAACTAGCCAGAATTTTGATATCTTCAATTTTACTACAACACAATTGTCTCTATTATTACGCTTTGTATTTATTAAATTTATGTTATACGGGTGGCCGAGTGGTGTAGAAGCTCGGCCCTCGTCCTGATAGTCCTGGGTTCGATCCTCGGTGAAAACCAACGGGATTTTCCCTGGTCCTGTTGAAAGTTGTTAATGTTCTTTAGTCCATACAACTTTAAACGGGTACATGGCTTTTAAGTAATGGGCCTTGTGCTAATCATACAATCTCGTTATATACCGAATTTACAGCAACAGATGAGTTCTACACTTCATCAGCCCCGATGGCCCGTTAGGGCTGATGGAACCTTTTTTAAATGTTATCAATTTCAAAGAATGACACAACAGGTTAATAGGGACCTATTCGCCGGTAACAGGTCAGTGTATTTATGTGTGGAATTATTATAGTACTAGCTGTACCCTGCAAAACATTTGCATAGAGTTATATCCCCTTAGGCTTGATCGGAAGGCGAGGTTATTTCTTGGTTGCGGGCAGATCCGATTTTTTTTTTTCATCATTGTATTTTAAACTGCAATACTGTTGTATTAATTCTTTACTTTCGATTTAACGCACACTGGAAATGAGTATTATTATATATGATAGAGTATGTCTAGGATACATTTCACATTTAACTTACTAGACGGATGGTCGTGCGGTAAAGCGTTCGACTGTCAACCTAAATGTAACCTGGTTCGATCTCCGGTGAGGACCAAGGAAAATTTTCAGGTCTTGGCTAAAGCCATGTGCCCCTTACTATTTTAAAACATTGATTTTTTTTTTTAAATAATTAGGTATTTAAAAATGAAATAAATTAAAAATATCTCCTGTAGATACACACAATAAGGGTTATTGCTAATGATCCTTAATATGCCCTATCTCTCTCTCTCCCTATCTCTGACAGATCTACCTCAAAGCGAACTTGATCAAGCATGGGTGGTCAGGGTGCGATTGATCGAGCAACTGGACTCTTTTAAATGAGACGTACGAGTTTGCTGCCCGTTGCATGACGCCATCATGCTCTGCCAAAGACGTCACGGTGGACTACATGATGAACGGGGTGTGGCAAGGAAAGTACCGGAACTCGACGACCTACACCTTACAGGTCAACGAGACCTTCGAATACCACATGGTGGTGACCACAAGTGGACTGGTCACCTACTTGAAGAACAAGTATCTCTACACGCTGGTCAGCAACATGCGGTTAGAGAAAATCAACTACGTTGCTCTGGACGGGAATATACAAGTGGATGAGTTTAGCCTGTAACATACAAGTGGATGAGTTTAGCCTGTAACATACAAGTGGATGAGTTTAGCCTGTAACATACAAGTGGATGAGTTTAGTCTGTAACATACAAGTTAATGAGTTTAGCCTGTAACATACAAGTGGATGAGTTTAGACTGTAACATACAAGTGGATGAGTTTAGCCTGTAACATACAAGTTGATGAGTTTAGCCTGTAACATACAAGTGGATGAGTTTAGTCTGTAACATACAAGTTGATGAGTTTAGTCTGTAACATACAAGTGGATGAGTTTAGCCTGTAACATGTAAGTGGATGAGTTTAGCCTGTAACATACAATTTAATGAGTTTAGCCTGTAACATACAAGTGAATGAGTTTAGTCTGTAACATACAAGTTGATGAGTTTAGTCTGTAACATACAAGTGGATGAGTTTAGTCTGTAGCATACAAGTGGATGAGTTTAGCCTGTAACATGTAAGTGGATGAGTTTAGCCTGTAACATACAATTTAATGAGTTTAACCTGTAACATACAAGTGGATGAGTTTAGCCTGTAACATACAATTTTATGAGTTTAGCCTGTAACATACAATTTAATGAGTTTAGCCTGTAACATACAAGTGAATGAGTTTAGTCTGTAACATACAAGTTGATGAGTTTAGTCTGTAACATACAATTTAATGAGTTTAACCTGTAACATACAAGTGGATGAGTTTAGCCTGTAACATACAATTTTATGAGTTTAGCCTGTAACATACAATTTTATGAGTTTAGAATGTAAGATACAAGTGGATGAGTTTAGACTGTAACATACAATTTTAAGAGTTTAGCCTGTAACATACAATTTTATGAGTTTAGCCTGTAACATACAATTTAATGAGTTTAGAATGTAACATACAAGTGGATAATTTTAGCCTGTAACATACAATTTAATGAGTTTAGACTGTAACATACAATTTGATGAGTTTAGACTGTAACATACAATTTTATGAGTTTAGACTGTAACATACAATTTTATGAGTTTAGAATGTACGATACAAGTGGATGAGTTTAGACTGTAACATACAATTTTATGAGTTTAGCCTGTAACATACAATTTAATGAGTTTAGAATGTAACATACAAGTGGATAATTTTAGCCTGTAACATACAATTTGATGAGTTTAGACTGTAACATACAATTTTATGAGTTTAGACTGTAACATACAATTTGATGAGTTTAGAATGTAAGATACAAGTGGATGAGTTTAGACTGTAACAAACAATTTGATGAGTTTAGACTGTAACATACAATTTTATGATTTTAGACTGTAACATACAATTTTATGAGTTTAGGCATTAACATACAATTTGATGAATTTAGACTGTAACATACAATTTGATGAGTTTAGAATGTAAGATACAATTTGATGAGTTTAGACGATGTCGAGGCTAATTTGAGTCTACAAGCACCAACGGGAATAGCTGTGCAGTCCGACTCGGGAGTGGCAATCCCTGCCGCACTTGAATGTGGATGGTTCTTGCAGCTGTTGATCTTTTCGTGTCGCTCAGCCTCTGCGCGCGATGAACCCTGCCGGACAGCGAGCCTCCAGGACGGGCGGTCGACTGCTGAACACTCCCAGGAGTTGGGGTTTGTGGAACACTCTTTCATGTCCTTTTTGCAGGTATCTTTGAAGCGCATTTTAGGGCGCCCTGTTTTTATCTTGCCGATAACTAGCTCGCCAGAGAGTAGGTCCTTCGGGATGCGGCCTGTGTCCATTCTCTTGACATGGCCCAGCCATCTGAGGCGTCTCTCGCTGAGAACTGTGAACAAGCTGCTCATGTTGGCCCTCTCCAGCAACCCAGTGTTGAGGATTTTGTCCTGCCACTTGATCTGCAGTATACGCCTCAGGTACATTGATTTAAAGTTGATTTATGGGATCGAACCGATCCATAATCCAAGATTGCTTTCATTACTTTCCCCTTACCTATGCGGCGTAAAATAGGGTTGGTCGTACGGGAAAGCGCTCTTCTGTCGGCATGAGGGTTTCGGGTTCCATCTGTAGTATGAAATGAACATTGCTAAGCTGATAAATAACTTATCGTATCAAATTGGATTGTCGAACTCCGTTACAGAAGCAGTACTGAAAGGTTACGCTGTACAATATAAAGGGGAGTGTAATCTGCAGTACTATATTTAGCACCAGTAGTTTCCCTTTATTTGTGACCAATTCGCCATACATATTTAATTTTATTTATTAAGAAACTCATCAAATCATAATGAAATGGTAAGAATATTGCATTGTCATCGTGTTCTTAGTTCATATTGAAAGTATCAGAGCTAGAGCAATGGCTTATCGGAAAGTGGTCTAAAATTGGATTGTGAAATTCCCGGACAGACATTCAAATAGACAAGAAGTGAAGTTAAGAAAAACGTTGTAATGTAAAATAGATCTTTTTTTTTTTCGGGTCTTCTGTGCATATTTTCTTTTCATTGATCAAATTTGCTCTAATTTCTTTTACTGTGGATAATTTAATTGTTATAAAATAATTACAATTTGCTTCGAGACATAAGACCACCGTGACACTACTATCAATAAACAGTCAAATGAAATTAAGTCAAAAAAAAAAATTAGTGAAAAAAGAGCAGACGTCGAGGAATGGAAAAATCTCTGAGCGCCTGGCCCAAAATGATTTTATAATTGTAACAGACGAAGAGCCAAAGTCGTTGGCCCTTGCACAGAAAGTTATCCACTTGTTTAAGAAAGTATGGTCTTCAAACAAATTCAAAAAGCAAACCGACAATCCAAATTGCCATCTGGAGATTGTCTCCTACAGCAAAGTTCAAAGACCAAATAGAAAAATTAAGCAAAATACTTGCTATTATTATCATCACATAGTTTTTTTTATGTAAGAATATCTTATAAAAAATAACTTGCAACATACACTTCATATTTCTACTATTTTATGTATTATGTAGACTTATCTGTTCTTATGGCTGGTCAAAGCTAGACCATTGCATTGGGCCTACAACGGAGAGGCCCTTTCCCCCCCCCCTTTAAGAATTCCTATTAAAAAACTATCAGTTAATTGTGTATAAGGCCTGACCAAAGTAGCTCTGAAAGTCTCTGACTGAGACCCCCATTGACCCATTGACCCATTGACGGCCCTGTTAGTTGGCATTTATTTTTCATGAAAAAAAAAAAAATAAATAAAGTTAAATACTATAAACTTAAACCAGGGGCGGGTGGCCGAGGTTGGTGTTGAGCACCCGACTGCCAACCTAGTCGATGTAAGAACGATAAGGAATTGGTCCAGGTCCGTATGAAGGGTGGTTAATATTCCTCAAGTCCACCCAGCTTCAAAAGGGTAGGGAAGAAAAGGAGGCGAAGCTAGCAGTCCGTGATTACAGAAACCGATGAATTCTACACGTCAACTGCTTTTTAAGGATAAGGTAACTCACCTATAAAGCAGTGGTCCCCCAACCTTTTATTCGCCGCGGACTGGTCAACGGTTTGATATTTTTCACCGCGGACTGGTCAACGGTTTGATAATTTCACCGCGGACCGCTAAAGGGGCGGAAGGGGGGTAGTTTTTTTTTTTTACATTTCAGTTTTTCGAATTACAAAACCACGAAGGAAACAAACAAAAAGGAAATAATTAAATGTCATTACTATTTGATCCATGGACCTTAACGGTCCGCAGCTCGGGGGCTAAGGACCACTGCTAAAGAGAATTTATAAGTACTAGCTGTACCCTGCACAACCTTTGCACAGAGTAATATCCTCTTAGGCTTGATCGGTGGGCTAGGTTATTTTTTTTTGTTTCGGGCAGATCCAATTTATTCATGATTGTATTATAAACTGGAATACTGTTGTATTAATTCTTTACTTTCGATTTAACGTAGAGCCCAAATCGCTTATATATATATATATATATATATATATATATATATATATATATATATATATATATATCAGGTTTAATTCGGGTGTAAAATAACGATTCCTTCTTCTACTAACAGTTAAGTACGTAGTGTCTTCATACGCCCCTCTTTTTTCTAAAAAAATTGGTCTGGAACAACCATCTTTTATCATTGACTGTAGCCTTTGCCGTGATTTTATTTCAGCATTCTGCATTCTCTGAATGACCGGTGTCGGTGTCGGCGGTTGATGGAATGCCGACACCGCAGTCGGTGTCGGCAAATATTTTGGCCGACACCCCACCCCTGGTGGAAGGTTTTATTATTAGTCTAGGTCGTAAAGTTTTCAATTTGTTAAATAATGTAGATATAAACTTATTACAGGTGACATAAATCCACATGACAGACATCTCTCAACTTTGTCATCAGTTAGTGCTTATGCATAAATCAATCGCTTTATAAATACATTGATCCAGCGAGCTATTGCACAGCGAGTGTACACTCTCTGTTGTGATGTATTGCATAATTGACATCGCCAAGTCACGTGATGTAAACAATACACGGCCTCTTGCCACCATCACTGTTATTGTGGGAATTCCCCCATACTTGGTGATTGATTTGACGCTAGGTTTACACACAAAAAAGTTAGAGTTCTAACTGAACTGTTAACGGTTAAATTTCAACCAACGTAAGAATTCAAAATTCAAGTATTAAATAAATTCGTTCTGAAGTTGATTCAGCAATTTTATTATCATTTCAAATGAAGGAGATTTGTCTTAAAACACAAACTGACCTTTTAAAAAAAAATGTATTTGATATGTTTAATGATGTATGTAGTCTTTACATATCATTACCTTTTGAAACATGTTTTGATGTAACACAGTATGAAGCCTTTAATCTTTTGCTTAAAATATAACCTTGTAATGTATGATATGGTTTATAAAATTGTTTTAAAATATTCTGTAATGCGTCAATGTTAAGTTTCTATTTTTCGATATATCTACTTGGCGTGTTTCACTTTTTGTTTTAATTATTTCTTTAATAAACAGAAAAATAAAATGTAATGTATAGGCCAGGCCTGCTTATTTCTTTAACGTTTTACTAATCTGAACAATTATTGAATTATTCCCAACTTTTAAACCTGAATTTGTTAAACTCTCAGGCAATGAAGGTGTTCTCTAAGACTAAGCCCGTATCTCTTTGCTCCTGTCGTTGCGTCTTGATGTCGCGAAATACTTAAGTACTTTTACGACATTCAACAGCATAATTCTTTTTGTTCCCGCTTCCCCTCTTTCCCCACTCCCTTTCTGCCCGTCACTTCTCGCCAATTCTTTACTTTTTAGAGCCATACTCAATGTCATATTTCCTCTCTCTCTCTCTCTCTCTCTCTCTCTCTCTCTCTCTCTCTCTATTATTTGTCTCTCTCTTTCTCTCTCTTCCTCTGTCTTTCTCACTATTTCTCTCATTCTCTATATCTTCTATTTCTGTATATGTCTCTCTCTCTTTTTTTCCTTTGTCTTTCTTTCTCTCACTTTTTGTAATTCATTTATTCGATAATCAATAAGACGTTTAACCAGATTTTTTTTCTTTCAAATCTCAAAATCGAATTCGGTTTTTAGAAACAATAGTTGATTGATACGACTTATTCATACAGGAGTACAATTTAGAAAGCTTCCATTATTGGATTAGTTCCACACTTACCATTAGTTGTCTTGACAGAACAAATGTATCAATAGTTGCTGCAGTCTTAGCAATAGACGTTCATCAATGTGTGTGTGTGTGTGTGTCTGTGCGTGCGCCTGTATGTAACACAAAGAGGTCTCGAAAAATGTAAAAGAAACAGATACATAGAGACCGAATCCTCGGTATATTGCCAGGAGCGAAAGGCCAACAATTGTCCGGAACCGTTTAAAATGTACATCCTGAAATGTCTTATAATACCAATTTGAAAAGCGCACAGGGGGTAGGGAGAGGAGCAGAATGAATTTATCGGTGGCGCCCCGATTGTGGGGGCCTCGATCAGAGTGGTGCAGATTACGGTTTTGAGTCCCCACCCCCACGCTCTATATTCTCCGGTCGTCACAGTATGGACTACGCCCATGACACATACAGTGCAGTGATATTTCTATAAATGATGAAGAGAGAACATCTCCTACTGATTGAAGCATTGTTTGATTGTGGTAGATATTTCTAAAGTAATCGCCAAATTGATTGATTGGAATTAATCGCCAAATTGATTTATT
This sequence comes from Bulinus truncatus, assembly GCA_021962125.1. Classification (NCBI taxonomy): domain Eukaryota; kingdom Metazoa; phylum Mollusca; class Gastropoda; family Planorbidae; genus Bulinus; species Bulinus truncatus. The sequence continues at coordinate 6,358,342 of JAGDYQ010000032.1, read as the reverse complement.
GGAACTAATTGCCAAGTTGATTGGAATTAATCGCCAAGTTGATTGGAAGTAATCGCCAAGTTTGATTGATTGGAATTAATCGCCAAATTGATTGATTGGAACTAATCGCCAAATTGATTGATTGGAACTAATCGCCAAATTGATTGGTTGGAACTAATCGCCAAATAGATTGATTGGAACTAATCGCCTAGTTGAGTGAAAGTAATCGCCAAGTTTGATTGATTGGAATTAATCGCCAAATTGATTGATTGGAACTAATCGCCAAATGGATTGATTGGAACTAATCGCCAAATTGATTGATTGGAACTAATCGCCTAGTTGAGTGAAAGTAATCGCCAAATTGATTGATTGGAACTAATCGCCAAATTGATTGATTTGAACTAATCGCCAAATGGATTGATTGGAACTAATCGCCAAATTGATTGATTGGAACTAATCGCCAAGTTTGATTGATTGGAACTAATCGCCAAATTGATTGATTGGAACTAATCGCCAAGTTTGATTGATTGGAACTAATCGCCAAATTGATTGATTGGATCTAATCGCCTAGTTGAGTGAAAGTAATCGCCAAGTTTGATTGACTGGAACTAATCGCCAAGTTTGATTGATTGGAATTAATCGCCAAATTGATTGATTGGAACTAATCGCCAAATTGATTGATTGGAACTAATCGCCAAATTGATTGATTGGAACTATCGCCTAATTGATTGATTGGAATTAATCGCCAAATTGATTGATTGGAATTAATCGCCAAATTGATTGATTGGAACTAATCGCCTAGTTGAGTGAAAGTAATCACCAAGTTGATTGGAATGCATTTTTTTCAAATCATCAAAACAAAATGAAATTTATTCGTTTACCTTTGTCATTCATCACAAATCATATTTGAACTCGGCCGTTCCAACGGACAGGTAAAGAAATCAAGGGCCCAGGTCTCTCACTACCAAAAAGAACTCCCCCCCTCCCCATTCCACTACTAATTCATATCAAGTGAAAATTTATCAGTGTGTCCAAAAACAGGAGCAAGTCCTGGAAAAACAAACTGTCCGATGGCCAAGTCTTCCAGCCCTTTCCCCTCTCCCCGCGCACACTTCAAGTAATCGAAAGCCCCCCCCCCAATATATTGTCGATCGTTTGGGCCCAATGAATAGCCCATGTATCGTGTGGGCCGCCCCTGTAGGCTATAGTTTTATGGTTCACGTGATTCAATCAATGCAGCCAATCGGGAACCAGATCAGCGCTTGGACATTCCCACAATACAAACAAAACAGGCAGTGTCGCTTACACTGCATTGACATTTTCTTCAGTTTTTTGTTTTTCTGTTGTCATGACGATGACTCAATGGATCTTTTTATCTATTTATTTTTCCACTGGCAACAATCAAAGTAAAACTGTTTAAAGTAAGTGAAACACAACTCGCTAAGTGAATTACCGAAAAGGATTATTTTATATTCACGCGCTTCCCTAAATAACAAAGCGCGTGCTTTTCATAACATTGTAGGCCAAATCTACAAATATTGGAATGTTACTAAATATCTTACATGAATAATGTGTGCTTGATTTTCACGGAAATCTATACATGACTCAATAAACGCAAAAAAATTAAATGTATTTCGACCTTTACAAATCAATAAAGTTTATTTTGTATTAAAAATGATGGTATATGCGTGTTTAATTCAACGGTATATATATTAAAGGATTTATTTAAAGGTCATTACATTTGAATCATGCATTTGTCTCGCCAAAGTTTCGTTATATTAACACTACCCGTCGTTCTGTTTATATGGATAACACAGATCAACAGCAATGATGTGATAAAAGCTAATTACAAAATCTATTCAAATCTGACTTTGCCTGTTCTGGTGACAGGCTATACGTTAAACCAGTCCAGGATAGCCTGCGCCTGTCAGTGCATGTCAAACATCAACTGTACAGGGTTCAGGCACAGCGGCCGGTCCTGCGAACCTGTCTACTACAACAGTAATGTCACCTCCATCGATTTTACTAACGGGGACGATATGCTGAGAAAGAGGAAGATCATGTGGTTGAACGTCATGGTCGACCCACTGAACATGTCCATGTATAAGATTGAAAAATTGGCAGCCAGAATCGTCATTGGTGATGTGGTAGGTAGTCAAGTATACTTTCATATTGTACCGTAATATAGTCATATATACCTTCATAATGTACCGTAATGTAGTCAAGTATACTTCATACCGTAATGTATTAGAAGTCGGCTAAATTATACAAATGTGATAACTTGCCGACCCTGATAATTTCCATTGTAGTCAGGCACGCCGAGAGGGGGGGAGTTGAGGGGGGTCATTGCCAGGGGGTCCGCATCCGTAAAAGGGCCCGGTCTCCCCGACCATGTCAATTTTTTCACGACTTATTGTCTATTAAGAGGTCCGATATGACGTCCTGCCCTGGGGCCCGTATTGGCTCTCGGCGGCAGTGATTGTAGTACAGCCCGATTGTCTCTATTAGTTCGCTTTATAACGCACTAGATACAAGTAATTATTAATTTATATTGCACGGTGGCTGAGTGGTGTAGAAACTTGGCTCTAAACCTGAAAGTCCTGGGTTCGATCCTCGGTGAAACCCAACGGGATTTTCCCTGGTCATGGTGAAAGTTTGTTAATGTTCTTAAGTCCATACAACTTTAAATGGGTACCTTTCTTTAAATCAACAGGTCTTGTGCTAAACTCACAATCCCTTTACATGCCGAGCTTACAGAAACAGAGTAGTTCTACTGTTCATCAGCCTCAATGGCCCGTTAGGACTGAGGAAACATTTTTTTTAATTATTATTAATTTAAAATAATGACACAACATGTTAAGGGGGGGGGGGGGGAGAGAAATATTTGCCGGTAACGAGTCAATGTATTTATTTTGTGTTCAATTATTAAAGATAAAATAGATCTAAGATGCCATTCAATATAAATTACGTGATAAATATGGTGATAAGAAATGTATATCAAGATAATGTAAAATAACGTATCTATATTTATCAATAGTGGTAAAGACCAACATATGGTTGTCATTATATCTATCAATTACAGCCGCTAGTTCAATTAAATAATTTACATAACAGACTTAATGATCATGCTGTAACGGTTAGATTCTGAACTGTTTTAAATATATCAGTAGTTGTGGAAATAATAGAACTTCTACTTAGTAAAATGTATTACCTGCCCCCCCTGCTATTGCAAGGCCCGTGCTGTCGAATGCCTGGCCCCTGCTGTAAAATGCCTGGCCCCTGCTGTAAAATGCCTGGCCCCTGCTGTAGAATGCATGGCGAACTCCTGTAGAATGCATGGCCCCCTCCTGTAGAATGCATGGCCCCTCATGTAGAATGCCTGGCCCCCTCCTGTAGAATGCCTGGCCCCCTCCTTTAGAATGCCTGGCCCCTGCTGTAGAATGTTGGCCCCCTCCTGTAGAATTTTCACAATACGGGCTGGTGTGTGTGTGTGTGTGTGTGTGATTATACTAGTATTAATGAGAATAAGATATGAAAGGAACGCTAAAAGGAAACACATCTTACTTAAACACTAGTGTGATATATATATATATATATATATATATATATATATAGTGATACATAGTGATACAAATCGATATATATATATATAGTGATTTATAGTGTAAATAAATGTATAAGATTTTAAACCGTTAGTAATGCAGGTTAGTCAAGAATCCTATGGTGGTATTAAACAAAAAACAACTCTTTTAGGTCGTCATTGTTTTTAGTTTGATTCTTAAAAGTAAATATTCATGAAGATAGGGGGGGGGGGGGGCCTTCTTAAGTCTATAGTGACCATATGACGCGATATGAAGTGATATTTGGTGCCCCCCCCCCTGGAGCTAAATATCAGTGTGGGGTGGGGGGGGGGGAAGGAGGGGGGGCTTGGAATGTATACCGGAATGAAGGTCGTACATTTGTTTAGTGACGTACTCATACAACTAGCTTTGATTTATGGAAGAAAAGATAACATATGCTGTAAATCTAACGCACGTTAGTTACAAATAAGAAAATGATCTAATTGAACGAGCTTGGGGGGAGGGGGAGGGGTAAACAAAGGCATGAAAATATTATACCATAGCTCTTAACTATTGTGAAATGTTTTCATTGGTTAAAAAGCGCTACAATACAGTATACTTTGTTGTTTTGTTTTGTTTTTTTTTTTACAAAAAAAAATTATCATAATTAGTTGAAATACTATTTTAAAGCATTGATTTTTTTTTTCAAAAAATTAGGTATTTAAAAATGTAATAAGTTAGAAACACCTCCAGTAAAAATATTACTATGCCGTCTTTCTTATAAAACTAGATTATTTCAATACAGCGAGATAACTGTATTGTATTTAGTTCTATTGAAATACTAATTGCCCTATTAATTAATTCAGGGGAGGGTACTCATGCTGAAATATTCAATCCTATCACGCAGGTCATGTTTAATGTGCTTCGGTCTCGGGAGAATATCTTTGTAGACACACACACACACACACACACAATTTAAGATTTATTGCGAATGATTCAAAAATATACCCTCTCTCTCTCTCTCCCTATTTCTGACAGATTTACCTCAGAGCGACATTGGTCAAGCACTCGCAGATCAGGGTGCGATTGATCGAGCAACTGGACTCTATCAATCAGACGTACGAGTTCGCTGCCCGGTGCACGACGGCATCATGTTCGGCTAAAGAGGTATCTGTGGACTACAGGATCAACGGGGCGTGGCAAGGAAAGTACCGGAACTCGACGGCCTACACCTTACAGGTCAACGAGACCTTTGTATACCACATGGTGGTGACCAACAGTGGACTGGTCACCTACTTGAAGAACAAGTATCTTTACACACTGGTCAGCAACATGCGGTTAGAGAATATCAACTACGTTGTTCTGATGGGGAATATACAAGTTGATGAGTTTAGCCTGTAACATACAAGTTGATGAGTTTAGCCTGTAACATACAATTGGATGAGTTTAGTCTGTAACATACAAGTTGATGAGTTTAGCCTGTAACATACAAATTGAAGAATTTAGCCTGTACATACAATTGGATGAGTTTAGACTGTAACATGTGTATTGTGTATGTTAATCTGTGCAATGGCTCCATCAAATATCAACAACAGCGTTCTGTGAGACAGTTGTAAATACAATTTAAGAAGTTGAAACTATATCATATGCATGCTGACGGTTTGTTAAGGTATTGTCTTTCCAGAATATCAAACACGTTTTACTGAACAGCAATATGCAATGTTGGGTGTACAACACCATTTTCATAATGTTTCGTTTCTCTAAAATATCAATTACTTGCTTTCTGTATCGGCAGTGTACATTTTAGGAGATTATGTTGCAGCATATCTAAGCGATCTTTTTTTTTTTACTGTTTACTGGTAAACATGTAACAAAAATGTATGAATACCATCATCAAAAACTTTTTGGTTGAAAAAGTAAATTAACTTCCAATTTTATAAAAGCGAAATTAAACATTTAATAACGCAGCGGTTGGAGACATTTCATACATTCATATGTATTATTCCTTCTCGGACCACAACTTCATACATTTTATCCCAACTTGGACTATAAATGTATCGGTTTCATTTCTTCTTGGGCCACAATTTCATAAGATTTTTTCCGTTTATGACCACACAATAACCTAAGGGAATAGCAGAATGCTTAATCGTAATCTAGGCTTCAATGGAGACACAAGTAAATGACTGAGACTCGCCAAAAGCCCCACCCAGCCACATTTTTAAAAGGTCCCCCTTCCCCAAAAAGGGGGATATTTTTTAGTTTTTTAACGCCCTTCTTTCATCCCCACCAGCACCAGGAGTGTAATGACCAAGGAGGGAAATTTCACAACGACTTAAAATACATTCCATTGGTTCTCTCCGGAGATCGAGCCCTGGATCCTCAGGTCTAGCACATTATCACTCGACCATCCGTCACCTCTCAGCTCACTGTGCTAGCACATTACCACTCGACCATCCGTCACCTCTCAGCTCGCTGTGCTAGCACATTACCGCTCGACCATCCGTCACCTCTCAGCTCGCTGTGCTAGCACATTACCGCTCGACCATCCGTCACCTCTCAGCTCGCTGTGCTAGCACATTACCGCTCGACCATCCGTCACCTCTCAGCTCGCTGTGCTAGCACATCGAAATATTACAAAGATTAAAATCGTTGACATTTTTTTTTCTATTTTTAGAATGTCTTGTTTCTGTTGTATGTAAACTCTGCAGCAGTATTTTAAAGCACAGCCATATTTTCATATCTGACGCAATACAAATTTGTATTTTTTTTTTTTATTTTTTTTTTGTATGTTACCTTGAAAAAGTTCATCTAAAAATACAACAAACATTTAAAAATGCTATACTCTGTTTTCCGCTTTTGTGAGTTTGTTGAATAAGCTGGGAGAATTACAAATGGACCAACTATTAAAGAGAGGCGACTCTTAAATAATGTATTTAATCATTACACGCTCAACAATCGAAACCCCAGAGATCAGTTACATGTACTTTGAATCATAGATATATAGACTTGATCGCTTATGCTTATTTAACAGAGACCGAAAAAAGTGTTTTATGTGCGGACCCTAACTTCAAAAAGAGAAGAGTAAATTTCTTTATTTTTTTTTTTTTGCTATTTGTTTATGCAATCTATGTACTACGTCATCATAGTTGCAAAGAATTTGTAAAAATAAATAGGTTATACTCATTGTATTCGGGGAGCGACCATATAACACGTTTACATAGCCCGTAAGCGATCTAGTCTTATATATCTATGCTTTGAATAATAGAACAGAATAAATCAAACAAGTAAAAACCTCCATGGTAAAAAATGATGAAAAGAATTAAGAAATACGCCAAAGGAAAAATTTATAAAAAACAAAACAAAAAAAAAAACAGCAATTTATGCGCTAAATGAAAAGAATAAAACTTGTTAAATGGATTCGGTGTCAAAGAATCCATTCAAATGTAAATGTGCATTTTGTGAAGATAAAGGCTGTGCGTTATATTGATTGCACAGCGAGCAGGTGCATTTGTGTGTGAGCGAGTTGGTGGTGGTAGGGGGGGGGAGGGGGAGGGGTGTGTAGAAGTTACATTGATTTAAAGTTGAATTATGGACTCAAACCGATCACATACTCCAAGATCACTTTTGTTATTTCCCCCCTTACCTATGGGTTGAACTGCGGGATGGGTCGTGAGGGAACAGAGTTCTACTATCGGCTTGAAGGTTCTGGGTTCGATCTCCAGTTTAAAATCAACATTTCTGACCTGAGAAATTAAAGAGAATACCTTTGACAAAAATGATTTAAATTTTTTTTTTTTTTAATAAGGTTTTCTGTGCATATTTCTTTTCAATGATCAAGTTTTTCTCCGAAGTGTTTTACTGTGGATAATGTAAATGTTTCGAAAAATGCACTCAGCTTGCTTTGAGAAATTACCCTACATTTGCATGTTAAATGATGTTAAGTCTAAAAAGGATGAGATAGATAGATAGATAGATAGATAGATAGATAGATAGATAGATAGATAGATAGATAGATAGATAGATTAAAAAGGATGAGAAGATTAGCTTGATAAATGAAATATTGATACTAGAACCTTGACCACTCGGTTATATTCGAGATTTTAATATGTAAAATTTTTTTGTGTGAACGTTTCGAACACTTCCTTCCCCCCCCCCCCCGGCCCTCCTCCCCTTACATAAAAGTGATAGTTTAGAGAAATGTTGGTTAAAGATAATTATAAACATACATTTAGTACTAAACTTTAACGCGTATATGTCTACAGTTGTCAATAGTAACGTGAAATACATCATACACTTTTTTTTTAATCTCCTTTACCTAAGAAAGTAACAGGAAAAGTAATAGGAAAAAGTACCAGGAAAAGTAACAGGAAAATCAACACGAAAAGTAACAGAATAATAAAAGGGAAAAGTAATAGGAAAAGTAACAGAAAAGTAACACGAAAAGTAACAGAATAATAAAAGGGAAAATTAATAGGAAAAGTAACAGGAAAAGTAACACGAAAAGTAACAGGAAAAGTAATCAAATCTTCACTTACTTTCAAGAACGATTCATGACTGAAATGAATAACACAAAGGTGTGGGAGACAGGGGGTTAGGGCGGGGGGGCTGCAATCAGGGGCGAAATAGACCAACGTAAGTGGGGCACCATCATTTCATTTTTTTTAAATATTTTCAAACTCCTTTTTTTTCTAGTTTTAATACGGCGTACAAACTTTACGTAACACTCCCCCCCCCCTGTCGATCTCTTCGAATTACCCCCCCCCCCACGCGGGGAAACATTGCTCTATGGCTCAACCTGTTTTCTCGACTGTACCTCCAAAAGGTTGCAAATTTGTGTCCGTCGGTACCGCCCAGTAATTTCACAAGTAATTTCTTCTTATTCCTGGTTGTATTAAACAAAAACAAAAAATATCTGTCGACGCGAAACCCATGCATGACCTTTCCCCTTACCCCGTGGGGTAGGGCGTACCTCAGGTTGAGACCCGCCGTGTCTCTAGGGAAGTAACAAACAATATTGTTCTTTTCCATGCCGTTGGGTCGCGTGGTTCAGTTGATCTTCTGATTGGCCAGGTCACACTTTGACTGGGTCAGCTGCCAACAAAGGTCATACAACGTCCTGTTCAGCCAATAGAAGTGCGAATAGCGTCCGGACGAGCAGTCTTTGTTACTGAAAACGGAGAAAAACGGTTTCACACTATTACATGCAATAGAACCATGTAAAAATATGTTAAAGATGAATTCCATTCGGACTTCATATGGTTTGTATTTTTAAGACAGACAGGGATTTTGAAAGGGAGGGGGGTGGGCTTTATGAAATAAGCAAATCGTATACAAGTAAAGGGTTCACCTGTGACCCCCCACCTTTTTTTATAAACCTCGTCACTTGAACCAGCTTTAATCGTAGAGAAGGGGGGGGGAGGGAGTGAGAAAAAGAGAACGGGAGGGGGGAGGAGGGAGAAAGAGAGGGTTGGAAAAAGAGAGCGGGGGGGGGAAAGGAGAGAGAGAGGGAGTGGGAAAAAGAGAGCGGGGGGGAAAGGAGAGAGGGAGTGGAAAAAGAGAGCGGGGGGGGGGAAGGAGGGAGAGACTGGGAAAGAGAGCGGGGGGAAGGAGGGAGAGAGAGAGGGAGTGGGGATGGCTAGAGAAGGGGAGAAATTGGGCGGGTGACGAGGAAGAGAGGGGAAGAAAGGGAGGGAGTGAGATAGAGGGAGGGAGAGAGGGGGGGATTAAGGAGCAAACAAGAAAACCTAATCGTCAGCCAAGCGACGAGTTAGCCTGAAATCTGAACTGCTACCTGAAATAGGATCTTGAATTTTGATATCAGAGATATAAAGCAGATTTGTTGCAGTATTTCTATGGGGGGAAAAAATAGATGAGATGTGAACTTATGTAAGTGTACGCCAGCAAAAGGGTCCCCTGGTCCCCTGGTCAATCTGACCGTTGGCCGTAGAAAGCCCATGCCCGGTCAAGTTTTTACTTATTTTAAAAAAAAATTTATCTTTTCAATCCCAAATAAAATTTACTTTTTGTAAATAGAAAGAATGGAATAGAAAAAAAAAAAAACTTACATTCTATTTGACTTAAACTATAAAAGTATTAGTGAAATCAATAAAGTTCACAAAGTCACAATGGGTAATCCATGTATTTATAAATAGTTCATTTTTCATACAGGACCCATAAACTAGCCACGGAGCACAACGTCATTACTTAAATTATAATTGCTAAATAAAAAATAAATATAAACACAATCAATTAAAATAAAAAAAAAGTAATAATATTTTGAAAAGTATTCAACTAAATTAATTTTATAAAAAAATTGTAATCTGGGTGACTGTAAAATTACATCAGCCACTCCGCCATTTTGGATTTATAAGTCAGTAAGTAATCACAGGAGATTTATATCTTTTAACATGTTCAATATTTTGTAATGTATATTTAGTTTAAGTATTTTCCTTAATGAACATACGTCTTCTTCAATTATCTAACATCTGATTCTGATTTATTTCGAATGTTTGACAAACAGGTATCTGTAAAAATACTAGAGAAGACATTCAGCTTAAAATGGCTGCAGCAACAAGTATAAAAAGATGTGGGTATATTTGTATGTTACATTACAGTTTTATATATATATATATATTGTATATATATATAGATAATCATTGTATATAACTAATAAATGACAGATAGAATATGCCTATATAGAATCACCAACCAATATTTTAAAAATGTAACATTTACCTTTCTCTTCAATCAATATATATATATATATATATATATATATATATATATATATATATATATACATAGATACATACATATATATATATATATATATATATATATATATATATATACATAGATACATACATATATATATATATATATATATATATATATATATTGAAATGAAATGAATGTAATAAATAAACAGAAGTAAGTTGTAATGTATCCAAGTCCTAACTTTAGATTTGTAGATATGAAGGAAATAATGGTGTGTATCGTCTTTTGACCTTTTAGAGAGAGAGAGAGATTGTGACATATGCTTCAATGCATTTGCACACGCCCATTCGCATTGGTGTCAGTCAGACTCGAGATAAACTGATTTATCTGCCCCTGTTGAATCTTTCGTGTCACACTTTAAAGCCAACTGTGTAGTGTGTGCTTCAATGTAAATCTCATGCATGATTGGCCTAAAGTTATCATAGCGAAGCTGTAATGTTCCATCATTTTGTGAGACACCATGTTGTCTCAATGTAAAACGTAAATATGATAGGCTTAGCATTATTAGTAATATAACACTATAATAATTTAGCTGGGATTCATACATTTTTCACAGATACTGTTATATTCAGTTTTGTCCTTTTGACTGGTCCACTTGTTACGTCACAAGATTCGGACGACTGCGTATGTGGCGCGGGTGAAAAATACAACCCAGACGGAGACCCCGTGTGCCTGCCTTGTGGGGAGGGGACGTACAACGACGAGGTCTGCCATCGGCATGTGGAATGCAAGAGATGTTCTATAGCGTACAGCTTCAATCACGAATGGTTGGACAGGTATTGCACTCGAGTTTCCAACTCGGTCATCAAATGTGACAAGTACTATTACTGTTACGTCCTACATCCGAGAATTCCCGGCGACTGCACACGTTGCATGAACTGCAGTTCCGTTGGGAGGTACGAGGCAAAGCGTTGTGACGAGTACTCTGATACTGTATGTTGCCCGGGGCCTGACATGGACGCGGTGGTAGACAAGTACGGACTATACAGTTGTCAACAAACCTGTAATGCTGGTCAGTATTTTGACAACTCGCTTGGGATGTGCAGAAAATGCCCCGATCGCAGCTTCAGGCCGGAAAGCAAACATCGCTGGACCGGGTGCGTCCAATGCTTTAATCTCGAGGACAATCCAGACCCTAACATGAATGTCACGCATGATTGCAACTCCACTCACGACACGCAGGTGACCTGCAGGACAGGGTTCTATCTACGACAACCTGGCAACTCGCCTTACTTCCTACCTGAGTGCACGATGTGCAGAATCTGTGTACGACAGGTGCATGACAGATTTGAGGCCAGGCCCTGCGATAAATTCACTGATACCGTCTGCTGTCCAGAAGAAATGATGATTGCAGTTCGGACAGACATCGGATTCAGTTGTGAACGTCCAGATGTTGAGACAGACCAGTCCACTTATGGTAAGTTAATGAAGTGAGATTCTACTGGTGGAAACGTTTTCACAATAGACTCAAAGAAACTAGAATTCATTTAAGTTTATTCAATAACATCATATTTTAAGAAAATGTATTTTAATTTAAAAAAAAAAAAATAAAGAACATAAAAATGGGAAAAAAAAATTTACTTGAAATATTTTTTTTAAAATGCTAAAATTAAAAAAAAATGAATAAATATCAAAATAAATTAACGTTTTAATAAAAACATGTTTTTGTTTTCAGGACCAAGTACAATATCTGAATCCCAATCCAAACCATTCAATACAGAAAATTCCCACGTGGACTTAGATATAGAAACTGGAAATGGATGTACATTGTTGGCTATTGTTGTCGTTGTATTAGTGACTAACTTAAAGTTTACCAGATTACTTTGATCTTCTTTAATTGTGACAAGATTTATCTCCTTGGGGCGAGTGGATTACTTTAATCTTCTTTAATCGTTACTAAATTGAATTATTCTTGTATTACAATTCGATGTCAGGTCAGGCCCTATGAGAGGGGGGTGCAGCCGGTGCGCCGCACCGAGGCCCATGAAATTTTAGGGGCCCATCATGAATAGTAGATATAAATTAAAGTAAATATATTGAAAAGTAAAAAAAAAATATTTTTTTTAAATTTATATTTTACGTTATTCGTATCAAATTGAGGCCTGTCAATGCAAAAAAGGTATTTAAAATCTACTAGAGGCATCTATCAGAGTGGAATCTGAAAAATGGTACAACATTTTGAAACGAATTATTGATGTTATCCCTTTTTTTAGGAGAAATTGGTCTTGCTTTTCAAGACTCTTCGCAACGCATTGGTGACTCAAATAATGGAATTTTTTTTTAGGTTAGATAGCGTTGCTTTCCCGCTGGGATCCCATTTTAAGAGAACATGTGCTAAAAGTAGAAGAGTCGCAGAAAAAGGGTGAAAGGTTGCAAGTACATTACCTCTCTAATGATTCTCAAAAAGAATTCATTGCAGAATGCTCTGACATTGTAAAGCAGTACATTTTAGGTGAAAGGCAAACGGCAAAGTACTATGCAATAATCGTAGATTCTACACCAGATTCATCTCATGTTGAGCAAACAACACTTCTTTTGCGTTACTTAGTTTGCCATGAATCAGGATATGAAATAGCAGAACGATTTCTAAAATTTGTTAATTGCAGTGAAAAAAATGGATCGAAAATAGCGCAACTAATTACTGAAACATTGCTGATTGTAGGGCTCAAGGTTATGATAATGTGGCAAACATGTCAGGCAAATTCAAAGGACCACAAGCGATAATCAAAAAACAATACCCTACCGCCATATTCTCTCCTTGTGGTCGCCACACATTTAACTTATGTGGTATTGATGCTGCTGAATGTATTCCAGAAGCAATCACATAATTTGGAACTTTACAAACAATATATACATTATTCAGTTGCAGTCCAAAAAGATGGGAAATATTGTTGAAACGAATTGGCTGTTAGCTTCATGGCATATCTGGTACCAGATGGTCAGATCGAGTTGAAAGCGTAAAACCGTTTGTAGCTCATCTTCCAGGGGTTAAGTTGGCCTTAGAAAACCTGCTAGAACTCAATATATGCAAAAACTAGGAACGAAATCACTGGAGCTCTATGTTATGTCAGTTCTTTCACCTGCATCATAAAGTCAGTCATATGGTACAGAATATTAGTTCCCATTGGTTTTTGTAACAAAACCATTCAAGCTAGTGGTGCAACGTTAGATGTGGAAGCTGCAAACATAGAAAGCTTGCTTTCACAACTACAGGCATTCCGAGAGAGTTGGAAAACAATGTGGACTGAATCTAAACTTGTTGCATCCAGTCTTCAGAGAAATTAAATTGTTTAGTAACTATGCCAGGAAAAAAAAACACGTTTCCACGATGAGGGTGCACCTAATGGAAATTTCGATAAATCAGATGAATCTACTGAGGAAGCACACTTTCGAAAGCATATATTTTATGTAATTTTGGATAATTTTATTGGAGGGCTTACAGTTTGTTTTAGTGCAGCAAAACTGATTTCTCATAACTGCAGTTTTCTTTGGAATGATCAAAAAATGTCAGAAAAGGAATTAAATAGCAAAGCAGCGAGACTAGCGGAGACATATTTTAATGACATAATCTCTGAAGACCTTAAACAGGAAATGAATCACAAAACAATGGTTCACAATGCAAATTTTGGTGGAAAACAGTTGGGCGCATTGGAATTGCTAAATGCTTTATGCGAATACAAATTAGAAAGCATATTTCCCAACTTGAAAGTCAATTTGAGAATATTCCTTACAACACCAGCCACAGTAGCATCTACCGAAAGAAGTTTCAGCAAACTTAAACTCATCAAAAATTATCTCAGGTCTACCATGGGTCAGGATCGCCTGAACAACCTAGCTAGGCTCAGTATTGAGTCTGAAATTGCAAAGAATATAGACTTTGACACTGTAATTCGTAGTTTTGCCCAAAAAAAGCTCGCAAAGCGACCTTGTTTTAACAATATTAGTTTATACAATTTTTTGTTATCATTGTATTTTTTTCTGTGTCTTTGTTTATGATATATTCTAGTAATTGAACAGCTGCATTAATCGCTTATAGCTGAAAAACCTAACCCTATTTCAAGTTTTTTTTTTATTTTACTTAATATAATATGTAATAATTTTAATTATTAAAGTTTCAACTTTTTTACATACACGTTCTAAAGTAATAAACTGTGAAAGCTGAGCTGCCAAAACTAATTTTTGCTTTATATAAGAGGGGCCCCAAAAAAATCTTGCACCGGCACATTTTACTCCTCTCCAGGGCCCTGTGTCAGGTGATAATATTGCATTGTGTTTTTCTTTTCAAAATACACATTTATGTTTGAGACTGAGACGTACATTCAATCTATTATTATATTTGTGTGTAAACCTACAAATAAGATGTCAAAAGTATATGTACATACTAACACATCGATCCCTCCACTGTACTAATTAATTAGCAAAATAAACAGTTTAAAAAGTGTTTTCTATTATTTTCTTTTTGTTTTATGTTTAAAAATTAGAACATGTAAAATCAAGTAAAAAAAAAAACATAGATTTACAATTATCAAATTTAGCCTAATCCAAGCTGTGGAAGTAGTTCTTTTCCTTTTCCTTTACTATGCTATGCAACCGTTATGCGCCACCGATCAGCGCGTCTTGAGTTTTGATCATGACAGACAACCGAAGAAATAAATTTTCATAACGTTGTATAATTTTTGAGTCGCCTCCCCCTGACGGAATTGTCTTTCGTCTGTTTTTTTGTTTCTTAACTAGAATAAAATGTATGTTGGTATGTCTGATTGCACTTGGTAATGCTATTATAAGCAGGACAAAACTTAATTCTTGTCATTATAAATATAATGGCAGGCCAGGGCCCTAAATGGGGCTGTAGAGCCAAAAGAAAGAAGTAGAAGAATTATAAATATAAAAAATAAAAAGGTAGACCCAAATCAATCACACTAGAGGGAATTAGTTATCTCCAATGCCTGAATTTTAAACTTACTGGCAATATAATTTCATAACAAATACCCCAAAGCTACTATGCTTAACTTTGCTGTGATATTCAAACAGGAGTAAGTACTTACTCATTATAAAATGCACAAGGTCGAGGTCAAAGTTATAAATACACAACTTTCAAGTATTTTTTTTTTAAAAAAGAAGAACAAATATTTGGGTGAATATTTTCAGAAACTAAAACACCAAATTATCAGAATTATTATTTGCATTACAAAGTCACCATCTGGGCCAGCCATGTGATCTCACAGTACCTAACATTTACAGACAAACTACGGAAATTACTTATTGCACTTGAGCATTTGTATTTTCCATATCATTATGAAAATGTACAATGATACACTGGGGGATGGGTGGTCGTGTGGTGTAGAGCGGGTTCGAATCTCGTTAAGAACTTTTGAGATTTTTTTTTTCAGGTCCTGGTTAAAGTCCCACAAGTCCACCCATCTTTTAATGGGTGCCTGACTTAAGTTGGGTGGAGGGGGGGGAATAAAGGCGGCTAGAGTTTTTGCTAACCACACAATCCCTTCATATGCCCAGGTTACTGAAACAGATGAATGTTACACTTCATCTGCCCCGGTGAGCCATAACGGGCTTAAGGGAAATTTATTTTTACTTTACTACAATGGTACACAAGTAAATATCTTATTAAAAAATAATATAGGAGATATAAATCAAAATGAACTTAATTATAACCATATAACCCAGTGTCTGAAATGTTTTCTCTACTAGTACCTGACAGGGTTAGATATTTATCCCTCTGTCAACCACCACTTGGACATCGTTTTTTTCCACACTGTACCCGACAGTGCAACGTCTATGGGGGACTGGGACGCTCAGGGAGTCGAACCTGTGACCCGACCACGTGAAGGTCACGCTGTAAAAATAAAGATCTGGATCTCTACCACAGCGCCACCCAGCCGCCAAGCAAAACAACAACAACAAAGAATGTAATCGCCATAGAGGCAACGCCTTTCACCTCTACCTATTAAAGACCCTTGGTTCTCATCGGGGATCGAACCCGAGACTCACGTGTCAATAGTCGAGCGCTCTACCATCCTAAATTTAAGAAACGCTACTAGAACATGGCCTGGATTACATTGTATAAAGGTTTGCTAGTCGTGTACAGTATTACTTCATTCGAGGGTATTCCAATGAACTATAATTTAAAAAAAAAGTTATAGTAAATTTTCTATTTACATATAACACGAGCTTTTGAAATGGTCATTTATTAGTACGTTACTACTAATTTGTCAATTTTATAAAAATAGAAATTGTTTCTGAAATATGGTCACTCTGGGTCTACCAGTAAGAACAGATTTGACCCATTCATTAAAAAAAGAAAAAAAATCTAAAGCAAACGTATTATATTTCTAGATATTTTGATTTATCAGTTATTTCTCAGTTTTCTTTTGTTTTACAGACCTGCACTAAATTTTAACTCATAAAAAAGCAGTACCGAAATTGCCATTTTTAATACATAGATATCTAGGAAGACACAAATAGGATTAACTGGACACGCGTGTCAGAAGTAGACATAGAACATATTAACAGAAATCCTTTATCAAGCGCAGCATTGATAAGAATTGACAGAGAGAGAGAGAGAGAGAGAGAGAGAGAGAGAGAGAAATAAAGAAACAGATAGATAAATTGGTTTAAAGATAGACCGGGGGGGGGGGAATTTACGTGAGTTGAGGCCCGGACGCAGAATATAATAGCCCTTTAGAGAAAGAGAGAAATAGTAACTGGGCTCTGTGTGACCCCTATATATGCAAGGGCCCTAAGTGCGCACCCGGTACGTCCGTCTTTAAATCCGCCTCTGGATATACAGACACCTATGCAAGTCAAAGTCTGTGTTTTTATATGAAGCTAAAACACGATGGCCGAGTGGTGTAGATGCACGACTGTCGACATGAGAGTCCTGGGTTCGATCCCCGGTGAGACCCATAGAATTTTTCACGGGTGAAATTTGGTGCAAAGTCGTCCCACAAGTCCACCCAGCTTTAAATGGGTACCTGACTTAAGTTGGGGAAGTAAAGACGGCTGGACGTTGTGCAAACCACACAATCCCTTCATATGCCGAGGTTATATATAAACAGATGAATTCTACCATTAGGGCTAAGGGAACTTTACTTACTTTAAAACACGATCTAACAAGCAAAGAGTTTCAGTTTGTTTTCAATGTTCTTTTTTTTTTTATAATGCACACAGACTTTAAATTAATTCATAGATTTGCCCCACACCCTGATTGTCATAAAACTAAATACGTTTTGAATGCAAATACACATGGTAAAGCTATAAATGTTGGTATAAGAAAATGAAACCATCGATGAATGTATATGATCGTTTATGTATAGAAATCCAAATCTATGAACAACATAGAAGAAAGCATAAGAAAAATAACTTTTTTAAGTTATTTTCATTTTACTATTTTAATGCACATCGTCAATGTTTTTTTTTCTTGGAAGTTAAAGTGTTTGATATGTTTTAGCATTTTTTAAAAATGAAGACATTATATTTGTGTCTTTGAAGATTGTTGCGGGGGCTCTTTAAATAATACTTTTAAAGTTCTTTCATTGACGTGTAGCAGATGTCAGTCAACAAAAATTAATAAATGAAGTCGACTGCAGTTGAAGTAACAATAATAATAGTATTTAATTCTAGCACATGAACTGATATATGATGGTGGATTCAGGAGTACACTAAATACTATCAACATGCATCCACATACCACGATGACCAAAGCTAGACTGATTTCACAACTCCTTAAACAAAGCACATTCTCCATACTATCGATTTTTTGTATATGTTATTTCTATCGCGAGAAGGCGAAATGACGCCATAGATACTGTGGTGGGCGGAGTCTACCAAATTGCGTCATCAAACTTCGACTGTACTACTTCTCCACAAAGATATGTTTGTATGTGTGTGTGTGTGTGTGTGTGTGTGCGTGTGTGTGTGCGTGTCTTGTGTCCTCCTACTTGCCCAATCCGATTACGGTCGAGCTGTCAAACTGGAGGATCGCGTACTACAGTGCTTGCTTAAAGTCTTTCTTGAAAAGAAGAAAAAGTATAATTACTCGAACAATGAAAAAGTATAATTACTCGAACAATGAAAAAGTATAATTACTCGAACAATGAAAAAGTATAATTACTCGAACAATGAAAAAGTATAATTACTCGAACAATGAAAAAGTATAATTACTCGAACAATGAAAAAGTATAATTACTCGAACAATGAAAAAGTATAATTACTCGAACAATGAAAAAGTATAATTACTCGAACAATGAAAAAGTATAATTACTCGAACAATGAAAAAGTATAATTACTCGAACAATGAAAAAGTATAATTACTCGAACAATGAAAAAGTATAATTACTCGAACAATGAAAAAGTATAATTAATCGAACAATGAAAAAGTATAATTACTCGAACAATGAAAAAGTATAATTACTCGAACAATGAAAAAGTATAATTACTCGAACAATAAAAAAGTATAATTACTCGAACAATAAAAAAAGTATAATTACTCGAACAATGAAAAAGTATCGTAAAAAATTATTCAGCCTTACTTTAATATTCACGTGATCGTCTAAAAATAACCGCAGATAGAATTACAGAAAGCTTACAAAAAACACTAACCTCAGAGGAGTATTTTTAGATAAAAATAATATCGGGTAATCCTGTTTAAATTATTTTTCTATTTTGAGTCCATGTTATTAATTGTTTATGTATTAATTTATCGGTTGTTTGTAAACATCAAATATTGTTGACCTTATGAAATTTAATATGTAATAAATAAATGTAAAATTTATCAAACCGCTGACAAGTTTATATAAATAACCTGAATATCAAATTACCTGTTTCCGCTGTAGCCATGTTTAATATTGCGGACTTTTTTTTATTTAGAAAGATGGCTTCCATTACACTGTCCAAAATACGAGGTAAGTTATTCAGTTGGTTTATTTTTTTACCGTGACAACTTTTGGTAAACACAATTACGACCGTCACTGTCAAATAAGTAGGACTTCAAATACTTCTGGCGAACAAAGTTCATGAAATGAAAATTTAATAATCTACCGTTATCAATGACGATGACTGTAGATAACCATTTTAAAAAAAAAAATTGAAAACATATCAAATACTATATCTGTAATGTACGAAGTTTTTTTTTATATAGTAAAACAGTACCATAACCCCTGCTAGTGGGGTGGGGGGGGGTGTTCGAGGGAAGTGGGGGTGAGGGGGAAGTTTATAAGATTTTAGTATCGTTTCATACAACCAATATGATTTTTCTGACATGGTGTATGACAAGATCTATTAGCAGCATTTGGCACAGATCGATCAATATTGGCGATCGATACAACTTTTGGTTTTGTTTTTTTCCCCTCCTTACGTGAGATCTCAGGTTTAAAAGAAAACTCAGTTAGATAAAAGAAAAATCAAAGTGTGTACATTTTTTCGCTTGCTTGAATACACATTATTATTTCCGTAGGCTGTAGGCATTATAAAAAGAATACCTTTATGATGATCTACGGAAGTCAGTCTTGGTCAAATAGCGAGTTAAACGTGTTATGACCAGGGACCGACAACGAAATTGCTCTTGCAACGGACCTTGTGTACTCCGGCGACGAACTTTCTTCTTGAGGTCATCTGCTCTGATGGCACTGCTCTGATGGCACTGCTCTGATGGCACTGCTCTGATGGCACTGATCTGCTATGTTCCTTATATTTATATATTGCAGATACAAACTATCTTTCAACATTATAACAGCCGTTAGAGGGAACAATATAAATGTACAAAAATATGATACATACATATATATACTATATAATACATACATACATATACTATATAATACATACATTCATATAAAATATAATACACACATACTTATACATTTGCTAAAAGTTAAAATTGAAACCAATAAATAGGTCATTTAATCATATGAACTTTAAGATTATTAAAATGTCACTTTAAACTAAATACACAATAATTTTATGTTATATAAAAATTAATGATTTTATTTTGTTAAAAAAAAAAGTGCTGCAACATTTTTGCTTGAGGTATTACCAATTAAAATCAATTTACGCTACAAATTATATTTTTTTATAAATCAATGTTCTTGCACACTATTTAAACTATTTATTACCATTTTAAAGCACAAATACATTTACACTATGATTGGGTTGTTTATGTATCATTTTGTTTTGGACTACTTGTAATTCTTCCTATATATACAGTATACACTTAGTAAAGCCTATACTTTACTTTCTGATATTAAATTTACTTTTATTGTATTTAACAGATGCCATTCAAATTACCATAATATTGATGATCGCTCAATTAGTAAATTACGATGAAGCAGGAAAATGCCCGCGTGAGCGGGGGCAGAGATACAATTCATCAGTCCCCACCTGTCTGCCATGTGAGAGTGGCACATACAATGATGAACAATGTCATGGAAACATTAACTGCAAAGCATGTGCAAGAGCGTACCCTTACAATCACGAATGGCTTTCACGGGAATGCACCCGCGTTTCTAATTCAGTAGTCAAGTGTCACAGAGGTTACTATTGCAACATTCATCACCCGGGATTTCCCGGAGACTGCACTAAATGCGGGAACTGTTCGTCCGAAGGCCTGCACGAGGCCAAACGCTGCGATGGGTACTCCGATACTTCGTGTTGTCCCGAGCCGGACATGGACATTGTGGCCAATGTCTACGGAGCCAACGAGTGCCATAAAACATGTAAAGCTGGTCAGTATTTTGACACCTTTCGGAGAATGTGCCAACAATGCTTCGAGGGAACTTTCATGCCGGAAAGCAAACATCGCTTCGCGTTTTGCTACAGCTGCTTTGATTACAGAGACAATCCAGACCCGAACATGTTTGTCACGCATGCCTGCAACTTCACGCATAACACGCAGGTGACCTGCCGGACAGGTTTCTACCTACGACATCCTGGCAACTGGCCTTACTTCCTACCTGAATGCACGATGTGCAGAATCTGTGCTCGACAGGTGCATGACAGATTTGAGGCCAGGCCCTGCGATAAATTCACTGATACCGTCTGCTGTCCTGAAGAAATGATGATTGCAGTTCGGACAGACATTGGATTCAGTTGTGAACGTCCGGTTGTTGGGGCTAAAGAGTCCGACTTTGGTAAGTGAAATAAGATTAGTGGGGGGGGGGGGGAGTGCAATTTCACAAAAATATTCACCTGTATTCAGTGGCGTATTTAGTGAAAATTATTCTCCTTTAGAGGTCCGAAAAATATATTGAACTACGGCACATGTCGCCCCTGGCTGGAAGTAAATATGTACCGTCAAGGGCGGATAACTCTAAACTCTTCCGTCTTATTGAGCCACACAGTGGGTAGAGACTAAACAGGGGCAAATTAAATTACTTAAAATTTCAAAAAGCTTAAAATATTTTTTTTTATTATTTAATGAATGAAACAAAAATTGAAATTATTTCCTTTTTTTTTTCAAAACCTATTGTACATGTTTACATAGTGACATATTCAAAATGAAGCAGTGATGCACTAAATGACATTAAATTTTCAAGTTTTTACATATTCTTTCAGAATCTGAAACAGAACGTGTTGCCGAAACCCATCCAGTCAATACACAGAACATTCCGTCAGATGCGAAAAACATTCCGTCAGATGCGAAAGATGGTTCTACAATAATTTTACTTTTAACCTATCCCTTAATAACTTTACTTATTATTTCAATAATATAATAGACGGGAAATTGTTTTTTTTTATTTATTTGTCATTAATTCAAATTAACATTATACACAATGTTAAAACTGATCAAGTCGGCACTTCGTCAAAAGCGAAAGATGGTTCTACAATCATTTCATTTTTAGCTTATCCCTTAGTAACTTTACTTAATATGTCAATAATATAATAGACGGGATAGTGTTTATTATTTTGGTTATTCATTTAAATTAACATTATAAACTACTACTCAATGGCTGACGCCTGAGCGAGGGGACGGGTGGTCGTGCGGTAAAACGTTCAACTGTCGATCTGAAGGTCCATGGTTCCATATCCTGAGAGAACAAATGGATATTTCATGCCATGTCCAATGCCCTCCTTCTATTTTTCCCGTGGTGCCTCCGTGACCATTGTACTATTGGTTATGGTGAGGATAAAAGATAGGCATTACAAAACCGACCCCTTTGTAGCTTATAGTATCGAAGAGATTTCATTCTTACAATGACTTCATATCATATAACCATTTTTAGAGAACCATATATTGAAATATGTGTATTAAAATTAATTTTGCTTTATAATGAAATCTATAATTAATCAAAATCTATAATTATTCAGACTTAAATAACAAGTTTTATAGTTTACTCTCTGACTTGCATCTTTGTTGTTGGAGAGAATAATTTCCTGAGCGTGTGCTGTTATATCGTCAGAGTTTAACAAGGGTAGATAACTACTTGAAAGTGCCTTAAACATTTACTTTACGATTTGTTTCCCTTAGAAAGAAATGTGTTAATGTGTTATTTTTTCCGTGTAATGAAAGAAGTTCAAAGGTCACTCGGGTGATATTTTGTGCGGTACCTACATTTGTTGTAACACTTTTACAGATTTGTATCTCTAAAAAAAAAAGAACATATTTTCTAGTGGGCCGCAAGTCTCAAATGTTTGAGAAAAACTGCTTAATCTTAACACCAATGTGGCCTTCATGCTAAACACCAATGCGACCTTCATGCTAAACACCAATGCGGTCTTCATGCTAAACACCAATGCGACCTTCATGCTAAACACCAATGCGACCTTCATGCTAAACGCCAATGCGACCTTCATGCTAAACGCCAATGCGACCTTCATGCTAAACGCCAATGCGACCTTCATGCTAAACACCAATGCGGCCTTCATGCTAAACACCAATGCGACCTTCATGCTAAACACCAATGCGACCTTCATGCTAAACACCAATGCGACCTTCGTGCTAAACACCAATGCGACCTTCATGCTAAACACCAATGTCACCTTCGTGCTAAACACCAATGCGACCTTCATGCTAAACACCAATACGACCTTCATGCTAAACACCAATGTCACCTTCATGTACATTAAACTCTAATAAAATATTCATAAACCAAAAACAAAATGTTCAATATTTTTTTTATTCATGAGCTTGAAAAAAAAAACATCTTGTAATGCAAATTCAAAGGCTTAACTCTTGGACCGTAATGCTGCCGTTCACCTTCATAAAATTGACGTCATTAATAGACATGGGGGTAGACAAAGTATGCAGGTAGACTCCCTTTAGATACGTCATGATTCCCCGTGCAGTAATCAGGAGGTGGAGGTCAAAGGTCTCATTGACCACCAAGGTGTAAGCGGTGTTGCTGAGGTACATCGTTTTGTTCCACGAGTTGTTCACCTTGTTCGCGATGGTCACGCATTTAGCGGCGCAGGTCATTTCGTCGACGCACTTGGCCCTGACCTCGTAGGTCACATTGACAAAGTCGGACTTCTCGAATAGCTGCAGCATGACATTTTTATGTTGCAGTAGGACAGCTCTCATGAATAGCTGGACATGTAAATTGACAAAAAGACAATTGTATTTTGACGATGAATTGCGGGTAATTTCAGATGGCGGCTGCGTTGATTAACTTTTTTTCTTTTGCAAGCCACTGAAAGGATGAGATGTTTAAATTCTCTTAGATTATATAAACCACTAATGAGGACGGATTTTTTTGAAGTACCCGTCTTTTACATACACCACCTCCCCCAATAGCCATAGTGCAATGGTCATGGAGGCACCACAGGAGGCATGCTGGGAGTCGAACCCGTAACCCAGAGCATGTAAAGTACTTGCAGCAGTATGAAGATCCAGCTCGCTACCAAAGCGTCACTCAGTCACAAGTTACAAAATCGCCCCTTACCCCTTACCCCCCCTCAAAATGGGACAGTGTTTTTAGGTTTTGGTTGTGCCCATCTTTTATCCTCACTAGCCCCTCCAAAGAATTTAAACCCCCGAGCTAATCGATCAGTACCTCAAATAAGGCTCTTACCTGGGTCAATGTGCTTTTTATAGGGGCATTTCAATAAAAGATGGCGAATTAGTTGTTATCTTTTCTTCAGTATCTTGCTCGATATTCGGTGAGGACCAATCGATATTTCAGGTCATGGCTAAACCCCGCTATATCTCCCGTGGCGCCCCGTTAGCCTTTGCACTATAGTCTATGGAGGGGATGAAAGAAGGGCACTGCAAATACCGTCCCACTAGTGGTTTTTTAGGACCTAAGAGATTTCAAGTCATGCTTACAGGGACCTCACACACACCCTTCAGTATCAAACCTACCTTGCTACCTCCATTGCAGTTTACTGATCATTAAATTGATAATACAATAAAATAAAAATAAGAAAACTCTATAAACATTTTTCACAGATTCTTTCAGATTCAATACACATACGTCGCAATAACATAAGTTTGAGAAATTAGAGAAAAAATCTCTCTTACCATATCTCCGACAGACAATTTTGAGATGAGTCCAACAGTGTTAGTCATGTTAAGGAATTTCGTGTCGTAAGCCAAATCTTGCATAAGAATTTCCTTCTTCAAGTTTACGGTCTTCGCTCCGTTGAATTCCAGTCCTATGACGCTCCTTCGATCCGCATGTAAGCAACCTATCCAGTACAGAAAGCCTTTGCATGACACGTTGGATGTGCACATGAAGATGCACCGGAATCTAGACGTCGCGGGCACCTGGGTGTACACTACACCCATAAAACTTAAGTTTGAGTAAATTCTGAAGTTGTTGGTGTAAATCTCCTTCATTACACAATGGCTTACATGAATTAAAAATATGCATATGGCTGCCGTTTCTGGCATCATGCTTTTATTTGTATTGTTTTAAACTATTGATGGTGGTCTATAGCAAGGATCGCGGAGCGCATCCAGATCTAACAATTAAATTTGTGCGGCCCATTCGAAACTGATAATTCTGTTCATCATATTTCAGAGATCTGTAATCTTAATAAATGTCTTTTATTGAAACGTTATTTTCTCAAAAGCGGCTTACATAGATAGCATGAGGGCTATGTGCGTCTGTTCTTAGACTAACTTACCCTATTATAGACTAAGACAGCGTAGAATACAACTTACCCTATTATAGACTAAGACAGCGTAGAATACAACTTACCAACTCAGAAACGCTAACCATAAAAAAAGTGTTTATTCATGCAGTAGACAAAAGAGCTTCAGCTCTGCAAATTTATTTTGAATGCAAATCCTATTTAATCTCATGTTTGTCTATTGATTTTATTCTTTTATATCTCTTTATAATCAGAAATCATTGTTTTCATCTCATCTTTAAACTAAGGGACGTTTGTTTACACAGATCAGTGTCATGCATTAGAGTTCACCTGTAATGCCATTTAAATTCCTGCTGTGCCTGCTGGCAAAGTGGCTCTAAAACGTAAGTGATTCGCCACGCTCTTAGAATCCTAACTATTTTTTGAGACCCACCAGTAAAGGAAGAAACAAAAAGGATGAACGGTAGAAATGATGATGAAAGGAAGAAATGAAGATGAAAGGAAGAAATGGGGATGAAAGGAGGAAACAAGGATGAAAGGAAGAAATGAAGATGAAAGGAAGAAATGAGGATGAAATGAAGAAATGAAGATGAAAGGAAGAAATGAGGATGGAAGGAAGAAATGAGGATGAAAGGAAGAAATGAGGATGAAAGGAAGAAACAAGGATGAAAGGAAGAAATGAGGATGGAAGGAAGAAATGAGGATGAAACGAAGAAATGGGGATGAAAGGAAGAAACAAGGATGACAGGAAGAAATGAGGATGGAAGGAAGAAATGAGGATGGAAGGAAGAAATGAGGATGAAAGGAAGAAATGAGGACGAAAGGAAGAAATAAGGATAAAAGGAAGAACAGCTTACTTCAAGATAACAAATTATCGATTGGTTTTTCGACCACACTATTCAAATCAGCTCGTTGGTGACAATTTGAGACTCACTGGTCTAGCAGTTTAAAAACAATCAAGACCACTGGGTCATTAACTTTGGAAAACATTTCCAACTCTAAATGACCGATGGCCATCCCAGTTTCTGTAGTTCTTGGAAACAATGTCGGCGTGCTTTTACATGTATTTATGCAACAAATGAGACCCGAACACTGATGTGTGAAGAAGTCCCTGTCAGGATGAGATGAAATCTCTAGATTCTATAAACCACCGGTGGGACGGTGTTTTTGCAGTGCCCTTCTTTCATCTCCACCATTGCCGATGGTGCAATGGCCATGGAGATACCACGGGAGTTATATCCAAGACCTGAAAAATTTTCCTGGTCCTCACCGGAGATCGAGCCAGGTACCTTGAGATCGACAGTCGAGCGCTTTACCGCACGACCATTCGTCCCCGAACACTGATAGCGAATCTTACTAACTTCCCCATTGATAAAACTCGAATATAGCGCATTTAATTTCTAACATTATATGTTCAAATAAAGCGATTTCATTAATCGCTGTACAAGGACTACTGGAGACATGGAACACTAAGCACGGATAAATGATTTATATGTTACAATTCAAAAAATACTTTAACCTTATTTTTAATGATATAAATAACTTTCACATATAGATTTTAGCATAATTTGTCTAATTTAAACACAATGTTGTATTAGACACTATAAATTATGATGTAGTGGCTCGCTGATTTAAATATTTGGAGAGGCATATATTATCTGATTTTTTTTTGTTATTAAATAACTCACAAAATGTTTTAATTTTTTAAGCAGTTGTTTCCCCTGAATTGAATAAAATCATGGAAAGCTTAATAATAAATATTTAAATGCGTACACTTTTCTATTACAAACAAATAATGAGAGTTTATTTAGTCACAGATTTTTTATTATTATTATTTTGTTAAAGTTGCCATTAGTTAAGTAATATTTTTTTATCAAATATTTTTATAACATTTAAAGTCATTTAGTAATGATTTAACTAAACAGATGAGACTGTTACAGATGGACCGTTTGTATATGTATGAATGGTCGAGGGAGATAATCGATGGTTGACTAACGGAGGAGACTGTCGCAGATTGACTGTTTGTATATGTATGAATGGTCAAGGGGAGAGAATCGGTCGTTAACTACGGAGGAGACTGTTACAGATTGACTGTTTGTGTATGTACGAATGATCGAGGGAGAGAATCCGTGGCTAACTTGTGATAGAATGAGATCAAGGAACGCGTGCGCGGGGTGGGTGGTGCGTGTGTAGTGAACTTTCGACCTGAGGGTCCCTCGTTCGATCCCCCCAGTGAGGACAAAAGGATTTTCAGTTCAAGGTGAAAACTCCCGCTATATCTCGCGAACTATATCTCCCGTGGTGCCTCCATGGTCATTGCGCTACCGGCTATGATAGGGATGAAAGAAGAGAGCACCATAAAAACCGTCCCTTTAGTGGTTTATAGGATCTAAGAGATTTCATATAATCATTTTATGGACTTCACAAACACACACACACACACAAACACACATTCAGTAAAGAAAAGTTCTAATTCACGTGTAGCTGAGTTATGACATTTTTAATTAGGACCAAAACAAAATCAAAGTCAATTGTATTTCAAAATGATATTAGTAAATATATAATTCTAAGACAATTGTATATCATAAAGTGCAATTTATAGTCCATATAGGTCTTTGTTATCGACCTGGAAAATATAAATAACAGCTAAATAACAACCCAATACAAATTAATCATAATCCTTAAATACATAATGGTCTAACCCAGTGGTCGGCAAAGTGCGGCTCCGGAGCCGCATGTGGCTCTTTGGCGAATTAAGTGCGGCTCTGGCATTTAGTTTTTTTTTAGTGTACTACTTATTTAGTGTAATAAAGTTTACTAAACCAACAGATTTGGCTCCAATTTTTTTTTAATTGTTGTAATGTTCATATTTGGCTCTTTGCCTGATAAGTTTGCCGACCACTGGTCTAACCTATGTGTGCCTAAGCGTGTGTCCCCCCCTCGCAGGATTTATGTTAAGGAAAATAAATCAAATTTATTACAAGTTCGTCATAGTTGAACACGGTTATATCCCTTATTTAGTAATGCTATCACTCGCTGGCAGCAGCCAGATTCGGCTGGCTTTTCAACTGGTAAATAGTAAAATGCTTTTAGGAAAATGTGTATTTTGAACGAGATGACATTATTTACAAACTCTATGAGATTAAGAAGGTCTTATTTTAAAATAAAATGCAAACAATTAATTATTTCGTGAAAGAGATCTAAATAATTAGAAAAAAAAAACTAAAAACAAACTTTGCGCCCATAATATTTATTTACATGAAATCTAGTTCAGCTTGTTTACATTCATCCAACACTGTAAAGCTGCTGTAAAGCGCAATGTAAATCAACAACAACGTAAACCCCCATCATCATAAAACCGCATGTTCCGAGTATCGCATATTCGCATAAGAAAGGTAAGCACTTATACTACATTTATTCGCAAACTTACCCGTGAGGGGCAGCCCCGTAGCGTGAAAAATTCTACAGCAGGGACCAAACACTTTACAGCAGGGGCCAGTCCGCTAGCGGAGGTCGGGGGGGGGGCGGCTGGAAATAAATGTTAATAAGTAGAGCAAACAAGTAGAGGGGGGGTCAGACAAAACGCAGAGGAGCCCGGCCCCCTAGCCTCCCCCCCCCCCGCACGCTACGGGCCTGGTCAGGGGGTACCCATGGAGATACTTTCACACCATTTCCGGGATACATTCGCCAATTAACAAAAATTTGAGAACCTCTGACCTAATTAAACAATAATAAATATAATAGCGCTTTGGGGTCTGCGTTAAATCGAAAGTAAAGAATTAATACAACAGTATTCCAGTTGAAAATACAATCATGAAAAAAATCGGATCTGCCCGAAACTAAAAGAAATAACCTAACCTACCGATCAAGCCTAAGGGGATATAACTCTATGCTAAGGTTTTGCAGGGTACAGCTAGTATTTCAAAATTTGCATTCACGTGTGTTTAAATTACATCAACACAAATAAACACAATTTTAAACAAAAAAAAAACAGGTTTACAAGCTTAACTCTTTCACCAACATGCCACCGTAGACTCTGACGTAATTTGCCTCGTTAATAGACATGGGGGTAGACAGGGTGTGCATGTAGGATCCCTTAATATATGTTTTGATGCCCACGGTAGTGACCAGGATGTTGATATCGAAAGTTTCATTGACCGCCAGGGTGTTATTGAAGTAGGTCGTCTGGTTCCACGCGCCGTTGAACCTGTTGGCCACGGTCACGCACTTCACTTTGCAGGGCGCATAGTTGTCCCACCTGGCCTTGAACTCGTAGGTCACGTTGACCGATGCGTTCTGCTCATAGATCTGGAGTGTGACGTTGCTCTGCTGCAGTAAAACGGCTCTTAAGAACACCTGGAATCGTTAAATGAAGACTGCAATTAACAACGCCTGCTAACGTTGATGTACAAAAAAAAAATGGGAATTCAATGACAGAAACTCTGAACTGTTCTATTAATAGTAACGACTAAAACACAACTTTCTCGGAGAGGAGATGCGCGCAGCCTAGTCCATAACTTCCCAGAAAGGACATTTGAAAACACAATTGATGGCGTGTCCATTCGTTCTAACCCCCCCCCCCCCCCCAACGACCACATCAGTTAAAATGTTAAATAAACAATAGCAGCATAATTTTAATTCAAATCTCAAGCATTCAATATATATGATTCACGTAGAAGCTGAGTAGTGACAATAGAGAGAGAGTCTATGGTAGCTGTTTATTTGTCATCCGATTGAAAATGGTGTAGTATAACGGTTCGATTCTTCAAGAAAGTCTGTCACCCAATACGTTAGATGATTGGTGCTCAAACATTTACAATCCGCTACCCACGTTATGAAATTAGTCTTATTTTCACGATTTACCTCATTTTTTTTTTGTTTTGATTTAAAGTTGTTGTTTTTTTTTTTTATTTTATTTTTGCGTACATATTTTGATATTTTTGAGACTAACCTAAAAATTTTCGCCCCACAATCAGCCAGTAAGGGCCCCTACATTTGAGAACCACTACGGCTTTAGTGATTTCTCAGCGGGCGTTGCAGTCTCATCTGTCGTGCTGGAGAATGGACGCAGGGGGTACTTATGGGGCGGTTGTCATAGCCCCAGCCCCACGACACAAAAAATTTTTCTAGGGTGGCCCCCAGGGGCGAGGCGTGAGTGTTGCTGGTCATAACTCTTAGAGAAATATGTATTGATGTTTTTATGCTATATACAAGGCACAAAAGAACATATTTATATATTGGCATACATTATTAGACTAACAACATATACGGTATATAAGGTTATTTATATATATTTAAACTAGTAGTCATTTTATTATGAATGTTTATTCTAACTGTATTCAATAAACGCAGGACCATTATCTAGCATTTTCTAGAAATATGACCTTGACTGGCAAGACCCACGCCTCGCCCATGGGCGGCCCCTCCCCCAACAATTTAGTTCGACTCCCCATGAAATCAAGACCTCAGTGTGTCACGAGCTGTGTTTGTCGAAGCGACACTTAAAATAAAAAAATAAATCTGGCACAACACCGGTCATTGGTTAGTAACGAATGCAATAGACTGACCGCACATCTTTACAAATAGATGTCCGAAATAAATGTCCTAAATAAATGTCCGAAAAAAAAAGTCCGAAATGAAAGTCCGAAATAAATGTTCAAAATAAATGTCTGAAATAAATATCCGAAATAAACGTCCCAAATAAATGTCCAAAATAAAAGTCCGAAATAAACGTCCAAAATAAATGTCCGAAATGAATGTCCGCAAAAAATTAAAAAACCAGAAGAGTACTAAAAACTTACCATATCTCCAATAGACAATTTTGACTTGAGTTCAACAGTGTACAGTGTACATGTTAAGGTATGTGGTGTTAAACTCCAAGTTCTGCATGATAATTTGCTTCTTTATATGAAATGTCACAGGGATAAAAAATTGCACACCAAATACTTGACTTCTATCTATGTGGATGCATTCTGAAATGTACTGAAAGCTAGTGCACGTCGAGCTAGTTGTGCACAGAAAGATGCACTGAAATTTGGACACATTTTGCACAATGGTGTACATAGCATTCATAAAATTTAAATTTGAGTAAGGTCTATAAATACTGGTTCGAATTTCTCCCATTTCACATCCAGAAATAAAAACTACAAATATGCAAATGGCTATTGTCCTCATCTTTTGCCTCATTAAAAAAAATAATAATAATAACGTTAAATAATAGAAGTGACTGTGAGCCAAATATGAGCCT
Organism: Bulinus truncatus; assembly: GCA_021962125.1. Lineage (NCBI taxonomy): Eukaryota > Metazoa > Mollusca > Gastropoda > Planorbidae > Bulinus > Bulinus truncatus. The sequence continues at coordinate 6,326,734 of JAGDYQ010000032.1, read as the reverse complement.
TTTAGTCTTTCTTTCGTCTCTTGTGGCTGTAACACGACTGATGAGCCGCAGTATGGCTCTCCTAGCCAATGGTTAGTCTCTTGTTAAAATGATTTTTCGTTGTCCGATTATTTATTTATTATTTGTGTGTCGTTAAATTGAATCATTGTAAAACAAAATAAAACATCGTAATATTTTTCCATTATAGATTGCTGCCCTTGGTATGGCATGTAAACGCTGTTGTTTGAACAGTCTCATAGCTTAATTTTATCAAGTCAGGGTGTCAAATATAACGACGTCCATCAAATGCGCCTCAAAGTACATGAAAAACTATGTACGTAAATAGAACGGAGATGTAAACACGATGGTTGAAGGTTTATTTACATAACAAACTCAACAACACTGGGTAATATTCAAGTAATACAACTTGTAATTTCTCAAATTTTGTTTCAATTCTAGTGTATTAGATCACATCTTTATGGTGAAAGCTTTTTTTTTTATTTCTGAATGGAGCATTGTCTCTTTGGAAGAACTGTGTGTTTGTGAATCTGTCCCTTTATAAAGCCTATATAGACCATCGGGGTCAAATAAAGTAGAGTTAATCTGCCAATGTGTGTAAAAATCTCTTAGATCGTATAAAAACCGCTAATGGGGCGGTTATTATGGTGCTCTTCTTTCTTCCCCACCATAGACGATAGTGCGATGATCATGTAGGCACCACGGGAGATATAGCGGGGGGACTATAGCCACGACCTGAAATATCCATTGGTCCTCACTGGAGATCGAACCAGGGATGCTCAGGTCGACCGTTCGACAGTCGAGCGCTCTACCACACGACCATCCGTCTATTTCTGTAGCCACGGCTGTTCTATCGGAATGTGTGAGGCTACCAACACACACACAGCCGTCTTTACCTTCCACTAAAAATGTCGTGTACCCCATAAGAAACTTGGGGGGTGGACGTACGGACATGGTTATCGATTGAACCAGTGAGGTCAGATGAGTGGACTTAATAACATCGATCGGAAAAGAAGTCCTGGCAATCGAAAGGGGGGATCGAACTCGGGACCTCTCTGTTAGCAGTCTATCGCTCTACCACGCCGCCACCTTGCGTTTGTACAGCTACACACTATTTAAATACAATCCGAATCGCTCAATAGTGTGGATATCCAAATCGCTCAATAGTGTGGATATCCGAATCGCTCAATGGTGTGGATATCCGAATCGCTCAATAGTGTGGATATCCGAATCGCTCAATAGTGTGGATATCCGAATCGCTCAATAGTGTGGATACGATATGTCTCTGCAACATGAAGTAACTATAACCACTTGTCAACCAATTCCAATTATGCTGGAAAGATTGCATTTTAATGCACTTAAATTAATTTTGATTGTTACTATCAAGAACAATTTTTTTTCAATGTTAAATAGTTAGAATGTATAGTCTAAGATCGATTTCTGGTAAAATTGCAAACAGCAAGAAAGACCAAAAAAAAAAAAAGAAAAATATATATGTTTTGATATAATACTACAATATAGTACTATTTAGTTCACTTTAGAATAAACAAGATTAACTCCACGAAAACATACGTTGAAAACTTCAATTTGTAAAGATCTACCAACGAATCAAATCATTTAACAATGCATCAATTATGAACTCCAAGACCAGATTAAATGGAATTCTCAGACTTCAGTGTAGTGGTTTATTTTTTATACTGACCTACATAGAGAGTTCTTCCACCTTCATAGTACCGTTAATCAAAAGATAATCAACGCTAGAAATTGACAATAAACCGTTTTCAAGGGTGTGTAGATATCTTCCATTCAAATATGTAACTATGCCCGCTTTCGTCAGTAGAACGTGTAACTCAAATGTTTTGTCAACAACAATGTTATTGTATTCACTGAAGTTCACATATTGCGAGGAATTCCACATACTATTTAGCTTGTTATTGATGGTAATATATTGAGAGAAGCACGGATAATCGTGGCATCCGGCTTTAAACTGATAGGTGATGTTTGTGGGTTCCAATTCTTCCATAAATTGAACGGTGATATGATTGTGTTTTATGTAAACCGCTCTTAAATACGCCTGAAAATAAAAATAAAAAAAAAAATAATACAAATTATATTCCTTTCTATCGATTTTAAAAGTCTTAAAAATAATTAATATTTAATGTTAGCTATTTTAGAAATTCGTTAAACGTTTTTACTTTCACCTGCGATACTTAATGAACAAATATAGTAAGTTGGTGTGAGTTAAGTTAACTTAGCCATAAATAATGGGTTATTGGAGAAGATGAAATGTAGGATTTACCTCTTTCTGTAACCACGGGATATGAAGGGATTGTGTGGTTAGCACAACACCCCAGCCGCCTTTACCCCCCCCCCCAACTTAAGTCAGGTGACCATTTAAAGCTGGGTGGACTTGAACCAACTTTCAACAGGACCAGGGAAATCTCCTTAATTCTCTCTCCCCCCCCCCCTTAGGTCGAAAGATCTATTCCACTCGGATGGTCGTGTGGTAAAGCACTCGACTGTCGACCCGAGGGTCACTGGTTCGATCTCCGGTGAGGACTAATGGATTTTTTTCAGGTCATGATATATCTCCCGTGGTGTCTCCATTGCCATTGCACTATCGGCTATGTTGGGGATGAAAGAAGGGCATTGCAAAAGCCGTTCCATTAGTGGTTTATAGGATCTAAGAGATTTCATCTCATACTTACAGGGACATCACACACACCGCTCGAAGATCACTAAACACATACACACCCAAACACGCACCCTAAGTAAATTCTGAACTAAAATTTGTTCACCGTAAATTAACTCCCATTATTTATTTGACCAATTTCATGGTCACCAGTTAAGATTAAACACGTGCATTACTTCGAAATTAAATCAGTCGAATACAGTTTTAACTAGTTGTAAGTTGTCTTTGATATCAACTCTATCATGCACGGGCAAACTACGGCCCGTGGCCAAATGTGTCCCGCTGGACTATTTAATCCGGCACGCCCGTCATTTCAGAGTGAAGCCCAGAAATAGCCAACATCATGGGCGCAACCAGTATGTTGAAGTTGGTAGGGTCCAAAATATTAGGTAATATGAAAATTGGTATGTCTGCCCCCCCCCGCCCCCAAATTTTGGTAGGGTCGAATACCAGTGGCTTGATTTTTGGTAGGGTCCGAACTCCGGACCCACACGACCCGTACATCGATGGCGCCCATGGCCAACATAAGTAGTATTACACTTAGTTTAAATAAGTTCATGTATAAACTCTATCCGTCTGTTTTTTTTTTATCCGGCCCGCTGATCAAGTTTACAAAACCAAGGTGGCCCGTGGCTTACAACGTTTTTCCCACCCATGAACTATACAATAAAAATATCAAGAATAGCGGTTATCAAATTGCAAAAAAATCAAAGTTTACCATGTCACCAAACGACAATGTGGAACTAAACATTACTCTATAGGTCACAGAAAGATTCGCTGGGTCAAAGGGCAAATCCTGTACATATATCTTTTTCTTTATCAGAACTTTTTCACTCTTGTTAAATATCAGACTGTTGACATTAATTCTGTCTTCATGCAGGCAAGACGATCCAGACGTTCCGGATATTTCCGAAAATCCATAATGAAATCCCGAGCAACTAAAGTTTGATGCACACTGAAATGCACATTGAAACTTGGACGTAGCCATTCGAACTGAATACGCATTACCGACAAATCTCATGTTTGCGTAAAGTTTGAAGCGGGTCATTTGCATAGATGTTACACGTTCATCAAACGTAGCAGTGATAAAGAAACTGGTTTTCAGTAAACAATACAAACATAGAATTCCTAAATGAATCATTCTTCAATTTAAATTAGAATTATTTTGTCTGTGTAGCACAATGGTGACGAACTTATTATTGGGGCCGCCTGCCTTAAATTCAACCAAAAAAAAATTATTTTCAGCACAATGCAAACACTCGAATAAAGTCTATAACTATAAGTTAACTGAACGTATTCTTGCTCCGACCACTGTCTGGCTGTATTTACATATTATGTTGCCATGAATCAGCTGGGTTTTTTTTTTTTAGGTTTTTTTTTTTTAAAAATCATACTTTTTTTTAATATTTTACGGTAAATTTAGCGCATCGAAAACGACCACTACTGTTAATTACTGGACAGGGGTAGTAGTTCTGCTGTATATACATGTAGTTGTTACCATTTGTCTAAAGTTGGGGGGGGGGGAGGGGGGTGAAACAGTAACATTTTGAACTTTCAACCCAACTAACCTAATAATAGATGGTTGTCAATAGAAATAATGACGTAAACCGTATGTCTGTTCTAAACTGAATGCTTGACAGGAGAATGGTCGTGGAAATGACGTGAATAATTTATTCAAGTAATTGTAACTTCGGACTTTGAAGAAGAGTTGATATTTCTATAGAGCGGATTCGTTTAGTGTTCCGGTTTCATTGTTATGAATTAGAAAGATGAAAAAATAAATGTTTAATTGCCATATAATAGACTGCCCTTTGTGTCCTAGCAGTTCGATGTCACCCTGCTGTCGTGAAATGTTTCTGTAGCCCCAGGAAACTATTAGGGGTTGTGTGGGTAGTACAACGTCCATAGACTTTATATATATATATATATATATATAGAGAGAGAGAGAGAGATAGATAGATAGATAGATAATAAGATAGATAGATAGATAGATAGATAGATAGATAGATAGATAGATAATAAGATAGATAGATAGATAGATAGATAGATAGATAGATAGATAGATAGATAGATAGATAGATAGATAGATAGATAGATAGATAGATAGATAGATAGATAGATAGATAGATAGATAGATAGATAGATAGATAGATAGATAGATAGATAGATAGATAGATAATAAGATAGATAGATAGATAGATAGATAGATAGATAGATAGATAGATAGATAGATAGATAGATAGATAGATAGATAGATAGATAGATAGATAGATAGATAGATAGATAGATAGATAGATAGATAGATAGATAGATAGATAGATAGATAGATATTCATTTAAGAAGCTTATTAAGTCAAACTATTCTTCGGTAAAATCTACTGAAAAGATATTTACTTTGAATACTATCAAGGACCTGAAAGTCAACTTTCAATGTCATAAAGGACGTTTGTCAGAAAACTAATTTGCTGACACCTGTTAAAACCAAATATTTTCACGCGTAGTTTGCAGAGTACATCATGGCTGATTTATTGACAATGTCCAAAGTCACAACTGACTTGGCTAAGCAAGAGACAAAGCAAAATTTCTTTATTAATAAACACAGATAAACTCTAACAATACGCTATTAAGCATTTGAGCTCTGTGAATTATTTCACGAGCATTGGAGCGGAAAAAGCAATTAACAGCGACGGGGGGGGGGGGGACTATGAAACCGGCTAGAAATCAGTACTCAAGATCCAAGATATACATTTGTTGTTTTTTTTTTCTGTATGCTTCGTGCCTCTTTTATTTATCAGTGCCATAGTTTTCGTTCTTTTATTGTAGATTTAAACACAGACGTCTTCACACACAGTACATTTAAACATGTAAACATAGACGTCTTCAAACACACAGTACACATGTAAACATAGTCGTCTTCACACAAAGTACATTTAAACATGCAAACATAGACGTCTTCAAACACACAGTACAGGTACACGTCGTCATCTGAGAATTATGAAGCTGTGTCCAAAAACGGAAATTTTTCATCTGAACATACAGTATTATACTTTGTCGTTGTGGGCTCCATCTCCTTTGTGTTTGGTATATATCGTGTCAAAATTGATTTCACAACATAACTGTTGTTTTCCGTTCAATATGTTCAAGGTACACAAACGTGAACTTTAAATTTCATTTTATTCAAAATCAGTTGTTGTGGACATAGAGCTCCATAATTCTCAGCTGACGACATGTAAACATAGTCGTCTTCACACACACAGTACAGGTACACATGTAAACATAGACGTCTTCACACACACAGTACAGTTACACATGTAAACATAGACGTCTTCACACACACAGTACAGTTACACATGTAAACACAGACGTCTTCACACACACAGTACAGTTACACATGTAAACATAGACGTCTTCACACACACAGTACAGTTACACATGTAAACATAGTCGTCTTCACACACACAGTACAGCTACACATGTAAACATAGACGTCTTCACACACACAGTTCAGTTACACATGTAAACACAGACGTCTTCACACACACAGTACAGTTACACATGTAAACACAGACGTCTTCACACACACAGTAAAGTTACACATGTAAACATACGTCTTCACACACACAGTACAGTTACACATGTAAACATAGACGTCTTCACACACACAGTACAGTTACACATGCAAACATAGTCGTCTTCACACACACAGTAGAGTAACACATGTAAACATAGACGTCTTCACACACACAGTAGAGTTACACATGTAAACATAGTCGTCTTCACACACACAGTACAGTTACACATGTAAACATAGACGTCTTCACACACACAGTACAGTTACACATGTAAACATAGACGTCTTCACACATACAGTAAAGTTACACATGTAAACATAGTCGTCTTCACACACACAATACAGTTACACATGTAAACATAGTCGTCTTCACACACACAGTACAGTTACACATGTAAACATAGACGTCTTCACACACACACAGTACAGTTACACATGTAAACATAGACGTCTTCACACACACAGTACAGTTACACATGTAAACATAGACGTCTTCACACACACAGTACAGTTACACATGTCTTGTTCTGATGCCAATGATTATTACACAGCAAAGTCAATTAGCATCAAATGTCATACAATATCGATGACAGTTACAGACTCTCTTGAGTTCGCTAAGTCCAATAAACTTGACCATAAACTACTCATGACCGTTGTCCGCTCTATCTAAAAATCTTTTGATCAAATCTCAACTAACCTTATGACTGCACTCTATCTTCTACTATAATGGACTTCTTCAGACTACTTCGTCAACTCTCTACAACTGTCTCACTCCAGTTTTGATCTACGACTCAAACTCGCCCAAGATCCATGCTACTGCACAATGACAATCATCCGTGATCGACTGCCCCACCCTAAATGAGGAGAGGTGGGTGTGGAGAAGGGGGGGGGGTTTGATCGACTGAATTAGATGGGTTTGAAGTAGGGGATGGGGGGAGGGGGTTAAGACATCAAATCCTGTCTTCAAGAGCACAATAGTCCTTTGTTGTCGGTCCGTGGCCAACAGTGCGACGACGCGACTTCGTCCAAGTACGGCTGTCTTGACCTAAGTGGAAAGTCGTGATCCAGCTCCCGGGCACATGACCGCTTTGATCTGTGACCTGCTGACCACCGGCTCTTGTTGACACTTTAGGTGGTGAGGATAGTGAGGAGGGAGGCGAGGAATATCATATAAGGGGTAGTTCTGGTATTGGAGGGACTGTGACATTAACAACGGCAGTTTTAATTTCCTGGATAAAAACATTTTGTTTTTATTTGGCTAACAACTTTTCTGTAATCATTTTTTATTTCCAAAACCATATTTTGCATCGGCTGCATACATAGGCTGCATTCCCTAGAGGCCTAATTCGTCGAATACATTGAGTACAAAAACTGTATGGGTGCAGTGCCGTAACTAGGGATTTGGGGGCCCAGTGAGCTTGGCCTCAATGGGAGGGGGGTCCCAGCATTTTGACATTCGACACCATGACATGAGATAATGTACTTAATATTTAATTTAAACAAAACATTTTTCGGGATGCCACATGGTATATGGCCCACTGTAAATACAGTACAGGTCGCCCATAGTATATGGCCCACTGTAAATACAGTACAGGTCGCCCATAGTATATGGCCCACTGTAAATACAGAACAGGACGCCCATGGTATACGGCCCACTGTAAATAAGTACAGACCGCCCGATGGTATATGGCCTACTGTAAATACAGTACAGGTCGCCCCATGGTATATGGCCTACTGTAAATACAGAACAGGACGCCCCATGGTATATGGCCCACTATAAATACAGTACAGGACGCCTTATGGTATACGACCTACTGTAAATACAGAACAGGACGCCCCATGGTATATGGCCTACTGTAAATACAGTACAGGACGCCTTATGGTATATGACCTACTGTAAATACAGTATAGGACGCCCTATGGTATATGGCTCACTGTAAATACAGAACAGGACGCCCCATGGTATATGGCCCACTATAAATACAGTACAGGACGCCTTATGGTATACGACCTACTGTAAATACAGTACAGGTCGCCCCATGGTATACGGCCCACTGTTAATAAGTACAGGACGGCCATTATCATATTACCTGCTGCACATATAGCACAGGATGACACAAACAACTTAAAGCTTTCAGCTCAAAATAAAATGTTTCGATACATTAGAGTCTCCCGTCGCTGCACTCAGTTATCTCACCGTCGATAAATATGAATTTGAAAATGGTTCTTTTTTATGATTGAATATATAAAACCTGACATATTAAACAATAACAACTTTAATTGGCTTTTAGCCAACTTTTATGAATCTCCTCATTCACAGATGGCTTCGTGCATTAACAGTGGCGCCGAGAGCCAACACGGGCCCCAGGGCAGGACATCATAGCGGGGCCCCTTAATATAAACAATAAGTCGTGAAAAAATTGACATGGTCGGGGCGGCCGGGCCCCCTTACAGATGCGGGCCCCCTGGCAATGACCCCCCCCTGCCCCCCTCTCTCAGCGTGCCTGCGTGCATATCCAACAGAAGAGAAGATTTAGAAATAGTTAGTGTCTTAAAAATACGATTCATTTATTTGAGAACTCATGACAATAAAAAGTCTTTAATTTTTGCGTTATTTTAACTATTTTTTAAATTAATTTTATTTAAACAACGATTTCTTATGACGTTTTATTTATTTCAAAGTTCAGTGTTTCTTAAACTGTAGGGTAGCGAGCAACCACTTCAAATTCGAAATTATTCTGAACTAGTGCAGGTAATTTCGGTGAAAGGTATTTTATGTTTACATCTTGTAGTTTCATTCAATAAGTTTTATTCGATTCTTCGTGCCGTGCTCTGTAAATATAAAAAAAACCAATATAAATGTATATACAATACAAACATATATATGTATATATATATATATAAATATATATATATATATATATATATATATATATATATATATATATATATATATATATGTTCAAATATCGATCATAAATCTATAAATGTTTAAGAGAATTAAACATACTATTGATTTATAATAGACATACATACATACAGACATATAGATAGATTTATAAATAGACAGGCAAACAGACAGACATATAGATAGATAGATAGATAGATAGATAGATAGATAGATAGACAGACAGACAGACAGACAGATAGATAGATAGATAGATAGATAGATAGATAGATAGATAGATAGATAGATAGATAGATAGATAGATAGATAGATAGATAGATAGATAGATAGATAGATAGATAGATAGATAGATAGATAGATGGACGGACAGACAGACAGATAGATATATAGATAGACGGACAGACAGATATATAGATATATAGATAGACAGACAGATAGATAGAGAGATAGATAGATAGATAGATAGATAGATAGATAGATAGATAGATAGATAGATAGATAGATAGATAGATAGATAGATAGATAGATAGATAGATAGATAGATAGATAGATATGTATATAGATAGATAGATAGATAGATAGATATATAGATAGATAGACAGATAGATAGATAGACGGACAGACATATAGATAGATAGATATATAGATAGACAGACAGACAGACAGACAGACAGATAGATAGATAGATAGATAGATAGATAGATAGATAGATAGATAGATAGATAGATAGATAGATAGATAGATAGATAGATAGATAGATAGATAGATAGATAGATAGATAGATAGATAGATAGATAGATAGATAGATAGATAGATAGATAGATAAGATAGGTTACAAAAATAATGCTTCACTAACGTATATTTAAATACGTAATTTTAAAATTCCTAAAAGGTTAAAGAAAGTAATTACCGCATTTAATAATCACGTTTATGATAGAAAACAGGTTTTTTAGATCAATCATGTACCAGTTGAACTTTACACATTCCATGAGTGCGTTTGACATTCCAAAATAACTAGCAATTAACTGGGAGAAAAAATTCAAAGCCCACTCTAACAAACTGGTAAATATTGTAACCAACATTGATTTCAATTGAATTTCAAAAGTATCAAATTCCTTTGAGCTCAGATCTTTCATTTGGTAACAAGCTTTGGATTGGAAGTGGAAATTTTCATCGAAAAGAAGGTGACATGTAATAGATGATGAATGCTTGGTGGTGCATATTAAGCCATTAACATCACAGCTGACAGATTCAACTTGTTCTACATGTTCGCTGAGTTTCGTACACGACACTGCCGGATCCAGGTGAAGTCCTCGGTAGATGCTGCTGCACACCAAAGTACCCGTCGTCGTATCGTGCAAGCCAATACATATAACGAAAATATTAGAGTCGTATGTTTCCGAGCACACGAACCCTGTAGCTCGATCTATTGGTTCGTCCACATCAGTACACTTAAGAACATCTGTCTTATTTTCTTCTTTAAAAGTGGTACACACTTGCTGTAGTTGTTCATTTTCCTCACAAATCTTTTTTACTCTATTAAAGACTGTTACATTCTTTCCTTGAAAAACCATTTCTTGATACAATTCTTTATCGCCTGACCAGATGACAAAGATGACCGAAAAAGCACCAAGGGTTAGTGTCAGAGATAAGGTCAACATGACCGCTAGAATAAGAGGATGACAACTGGAGATAAAGAAAGTAAAAAAAAAAACAAGGATAAGATAAATAATATTGTATTTATTTAAATGCGTAGATTTTGTTTTAATGTGTTCTGTGAAAATATTGCTAATGGAATACCACACCTAACTTCCTGAACATTTTGGAGAAGGCGCTGAGAATTGGACTGAGGCTGTAATAGCAAGGGACCCTGACCAGTGTTTAAATTACCCTGACCAGTGATTAAATAACCCTGACCAGTGTTTAAATTACCCTGACCAGTGTTTAATTTACCTTTACCAGTGTTTAAATTACCCTGACCAGTGCTTAAATTACTCTGACCAGTGTTTAAATTACCCTGACCAGTGATTAAATAACCCTGACCAGTGTTTAAATTACCCTGACCAGTGTTTAAATTACCCTGACCAGTGTTTAAATTACCCTGACCAGTGTTTAATTCACCTTTACCAGTGCTTAAATTACCATATTATTTAATTTCGAATATTTTGTCTTGTCATAAACTTTAACATCTCATTCTGTTATTTTATATAAACATTGAAATCTTTTTTTTTATATAAGTTAACTACTTAAAAAATATACTTAACAATTTTTTTTCCACTTCAAAAGCCTCAAAGTATTTGTGAAATTAAAAAAAAACCACAAAAGATTTAGTTGTCTCGACTTTGTAAGAGTTAGAAAACAGAACTGTTTAAAATTACAAATGGGCTAAATAACGTTATTTGTAATAAAACGTTCTTATTGTTCCTCTAGCAATAAATCTTTGATGGTGTTCAATTTCCCAGAAAAATCTCCAAGGCAGAGTTGCCAGAAAATGTTTCAATAGATCACTTCTTGTGTGTTCGCTACGTCTCTTAAAACTTTACTACTCTGGGTAAATGATCGACTTGTATTGTTGTAACATCAGTGTCAGGTCTGTGCCAGCTAAATGACTACTATAACTTCTTGTGGCCTTTATGACTTCAAAATGGTAACAGATTGAGACATCCCGGCTGACACAAAATGTCCATCAAAGAAAACGTCAACAGTCACAATTTTCATGAGTTGTTATTTATTAAACAAAAACATAAGAATAATAATAAAATAAATCCACATAAGAGAAATATATTACATGTCCCCACAATATCAATAACCTCTATTATTCCTAACTAACTTCTGAAAAAAGCGTTCTATCGTCTCAACCGTCAACCTCCAACTGTCTGCATTTCTCTCTAATTTTTTTCACCCCCTCCCCCCCACACCTCCTCAGCATTTTCATCAGGCCTCATTTTTCCCCCACCGCTAGCACCAGCACACCATTTCATGCAGAATAGAGTTCATAGCATGCACTTAACCAAAGGTAATAATAACAGGGTTATGACAATCATACTATTGGTTTTTTTTTTTAAAGGTTATAAGAGAGTTATGACAATTGTCACAGGGTATTCCCTGTAACAGCGCACCACATGGATTATGATACTGAACGGAAATAATCACATTATTGTTTATTTTTTTAAAAGTTTATAACAGTTTTGTCAATTATATTATTGGTTTTAATAGAGTCGGTTGAGTAAATGTTCACGACAGACCGTGTTATGATTCCGTTAGACTCTTAAATGATGATATGTGAGTCTATTAATCATTTGAGCAACTTTTTAGCAGGCACCACGGGGGAAATAGCGGAATGGGGGGGGGGGTCGATGGGACTCTAGACCCGCGGTTCTTAACCGGTTGTACGCGTTCTCCCAGGGACACGGGAAAGATTGTACAAGGGCGGCCCGGTGCTACGCGTACTCTCATGGATACGGGAAAGATTGTACAAGGGCACGCCGCGACTTTATAGTTTCGTCTAAAACAACCAAGAGTTTTGATTGAGGTTGTCAGTTGGCTGATTGACTCTTCACCAAACCACGAGGACCAAGTATCACATTATGAAAATAAGTACATTCATTTACAAGCCTACGTTTAATGGGGTTTCCGCGAACATAGACAGGAGGGGTACAGGCGTGACAAAAGGTGGGCAACCGCTGCTCTATACCGAAGACAGCGTCACACAGCCATAGCAATGCGGGTCTCTTGCAACCGTCTCGCTATTCACGAATTGTAAGGAGTATTATGTTCCATATTATTTGTTTTATCCTTGTGTATACTTCAATGTGTGTTCACTTTTTAAAAAATGCTGTTAAAATATAGAAGACCAATAGACGCGCATGTATTGATTCACTTTATTTAATACTTGTCAGTTTCTATAGTAGAGGGCCTCCAAATACCTGCTTAGCTCGGGAAACTAAAGTGATGTTAAGATATCCAAGGGCTCTTATGCATTAACGGTAATATAGTCATGAGCTAAATGTAAGTTTCATTTAAATCAATTAAGACTATAATGAAATGCATGGAAACGACTTTCTTCACTTGGATACAAATATATTAATAAACTTTAATTATAGAAAAATATTTTTTTTCAAAATTCTCTGTTGTCTGTTGTCTCCGTTAATCTGAAGTTCATTGGCTATCAACAAACCATTTAACATTACTTCTTATCCT
>JAGDYQ010000032.1:6305867-6308367 GCA_021962125.1 Bulinus truncatus | reverse complement strand
CGGCGCGCGCTTAAGCACAAGGGGATCACTTCCAGCGCCTTTTATAAGCAGTGAGCAAAGATCTTTACATTCCCGCGTCTTTATTTTCATTTACGGGCAGGGGCGTATTCGGCAGGGAGCCGGGCTACTTTTCCGTGAGCCAGTCTCTACTATATGGATGTGTCGCTTTCAAATATATATATATATAAGCAATCAGTGCCGCAGTGAAAGGTGAGCGACCAGAGCTCTTAACAGAGGCTACAAGCTATGGGGAGCTTAACTCGCGCCCAGGGCACAATACCTTTTTAGCGCCCCCTTCCATCCATTCGAAAACCATTATAATAATGTTATATGTAAAAATATGCCATATGGCGTTCTTTGTGAGTAGCGCCCGGGGCATGATGCCCCCCCACACACTTACCCACCACTCACTATGCCAGTGATGGGAGAAAGGGGAGGGCTAAACATTGTGAGAGAGAGGGGACATCAAATTTAAAATGCATTTACTTTATTATAATGAATTCAGTGTTTAGAGGAGAAGAAGAGAGAGAGTTCCTTGTGGTCAGGGACCTACGACATTCTGGCTAGGTCTGTGTGATAGGGATCTAATACATTCTGGCTGGGTCCTGTGATAGTAATCTCTATTGGAATGACATTCTATGAACGTTTCTTCATTATCAACATAAGCCGAGACTGTTATGGCTGTAAGAAGTCATGGATATGGACATAGGGTAATACATAATATCACTTGGGGACTGAAACTCGCACCCTTCGCCATTTCAGATCCCCCCCCAGCTCAACTGACAATAATTAATAAGTCATTTAACTTTCAGAGCGAGAAATGAGAGGAATATTAGAACTCTGCTATAGAACTATATAAACAATATCCAATGTATATTTATGAATTCGTATGACATGACCAGTTGTTCTCCAATCAGAGAATACATTTGTTCCCCACTAAAGACACTCAGGGCATACCGCAAGCCAAGGTAAAATGTGGAAAACAGATCAAGTTGGCTAATAGCGTGCCAGTGAAATGTTGTCATTTTAATTGTCCATTTTAATTGTTCATTTTAATTGTTCATTTTAATTGTTCATTTTAATTGTTCATTTTAATTGTTCATTTTAATTGTTCATTTTTAATTTTTCATTTTTAATTTTTCATTTTTATTCTTTTTTTTACTGATGGAGTTATATTTCCGACAGTGTTCCTAATTTAATTGCAATTTTTTTTTTTTTGTTTTTAAGGGTCTCAAAGCTCTGAGATATAACAATGACTGAAAAAAAAGTTGTAGTGTAGTGTTCCGCATGTATGGAATAAAACCGCGACATTTCCGGTCTTTTTAGAACCACTGGTCCTAGATGACCACAGGTCAGCTCAGGCACTTACCACAATCTGATCAGACCAATCGCGCTGCCCCAGTTCAAACCATCATAAGGTCCCAAATAGCTGTTGCGCAGTTGACTGACTCGTTCAATCCAAAATAGCTCGTGGCCATATTAACTAATTGTTTCAATCCATTATATGGCAAAGTATGCGACTCCGCCCTTGAAACATATTTATACACTTCAATGCACCGTTGACGATAATCGGAGCAATATTTAAGTATCCAGCACCTAATTTAAAGCCGTATCGAATAATTTTTCCCACGACGAACTCCGCCAGGTTCCACCATGAAAGTCGACTCCACGCTGTCTTCCCTAATTGAGACCTCGTTTTCACTTCTGGATTTTTAACTGGGGGTTGGCAAGACATAGAACCTTCTAGACTGACCTTGTTGAAGAGGGCGTAACATGGAACGGTGTCATGGTGATCGTTACCTCTGTGATGACTTGTGCACTGCACTGGGCATTTGTATTCGTCCACTTGATTTAAGCATTTGCAATCAATAGAATATACGTTACTTGCAGTAGATTCTAAGTCACTGCAAGCTATTGATGCAGCTTTTCCTGATAGATCATAGACGCTTGTGCAAGCTAATCGCCGATTGCTCTCTGATTTCACCGGATAGCAGTACCGTTGCATTAACAAGTGGATGAAGTTGACTGTTTCCTTGGATACTACTGCAATGGAAGAGTCTGTTTCTCTTACCCCAATGTTTGAGGTCGTGCAAGCTATTGATGTAAATCGATCTTTCAAATCGTAGATGGCGGTGCAAACAATTGACTCCCAGTCTCTAACTTCATGACCACTGATACAAATGACTGAACCCGCCGAATAAAAACTTTGAGATCCGCTGCCCAGAAAATTGAATTAGCTGGATAGCCCCGTCTACAGTTCTACCCAACCTGAGGACTGAAGTGGTGCATGCAGTCGACAATCAATTTGGTGTAAACGATTGTTGCAAATCATTGAGCCTCAAGAAAAGAACTTCATGAACGCTGATACAAATAATTGAACCCAACCCTTTATCCGTTACAAAATCTCTGCTGCAGGTAACTGAATCCGCATGAAAGAATGGTTCCTTCACATCCACCTCGATGCTTGGCGTTACTACGTATTTACCACTTTCTTTTCAAA
>JAGDYQ010000032.1:6184010-6305367 GCA_021962125.1 Bulinus truncatus | reverse complement strand
CTTCATGCGTCAGTCGTAAGAAAACCGTGTGACGTCACGAACCAATCTTTAAGAGCGATAACACAGACCGGCACGTCGTCTGTCGTGCGTGTCTGCGTTTTTTCCCCAAAACGCAGCTAGACCTATTTTTGACGCACCTTCTGAAAAAACGCATTGTAAACAATACAAAATGGATGCCTTGATGACACCCATTCAATCACTAAAACAATGAAATTTTATAAAATATTTGTTTTATTGTGAAAAAAATTATTCAAATTTAAAGAGAAAAGTGAATTATATCATGTTGAAAAAAATAATGTAGTAAATCACAAAAATAACTATTTGTGAAACATGTTAGATTTAGACAGTGTTTAAATAGAGAAATACTAAGACTAAGTGCCGAAGCCATGGGGATGGGGTATTAAAGTATTTTGTTTAATATTATTAATAACTGCTTCTCGCCCACTGATACAAACTAATAATATAAAAAAATGTAGTATACACAATTATTACATTTGTTTTAATCAATATCATTAGCTAAAGTTTGTATTAAGCTCGGTATCACACGACTCGACTATGTTTCGAGACGGCAAAAGCCAAGTCACAAAATAACCAAACCATCAGAACACCTATCGATGTAATAAGTCAAGTGTGATCACTTTAAGTCCAATTGTCAAATGTATCTTAGCTGAATTCAAATTTATCTTAAGTTTAGTTTTCTGCTGTACTATTTTGTTTTTTTTATTCCGGTTCAAGTAATTAGCCTACTTAGACTAATTATAAGTCTAACATTAGTAACATTAGGTACTTCGATGACGATGAGAAAATTCAAAACAGTAATATAAAAGTTAAATATGTTTAATTCGATAGAGCTGGTTGCAAGCTTTCCAATGATACCACACTTAGTGTTCTATGTCTTTTAGAACAGATGTTATAATTTTTTTCAGGTATAAAAAAGAGGGGTCACTTTTACATAACGTCATAAGGAATATATAAAAAAAAAACTTTGATCAAAGTCTCAATGAGCTGCAGATAAAATTGCATATTTTTTTTATTATAGAATGTATATACTCCAAATTTCCAACATAAATACTTTGATGTGTTTTGTTTATTGTCCAGTATTAATAAAGTTATTAAAAAATAAACAAAACAAAAATATTTTAAATTAGAATTTGAAGGCCGAGACTCGCCAAGATAAACATTTTTATACTAAAAAAACTGTAACTACTAAAGCTGAAGGCCTCAAATTTTCAATTTAGATACTTGAGTGAAAGTTTAGTAATGTACATTATCATATCAAGCCTTCATTTAAAAACAAAAACTTATCTTTTTTAATTTGATGGTCAAGATGAACATTTTAATGCTAAAAATTTCTTTTAACTTTTGAACCATGAAAGATGGAAGCCTGACACTTTCAATTTAAATACTTTAATGAATGATGATTTATGTGCCTTATTAAGAAAATTTTGATCTTGAAAAAAAATTAAAACATTTTTTTTTAATCTGACAGCCGAGAATGAATTTTTATTATAGAAAATGTAAAACTTTTAAGCTATTTGAGTCATAGGCCTCAATCTTTTTTTTTTATTATTCAAAACCGTACAATGAGAATAATTAACTCAAGGCATGGTATTGATTTAAAACATTTTATTTTATTAAACACTTTACAAAAATAAAGCTGATTGTGGTGGTCGACTGCTGGCGTTTTCATTGCCATTTATTATATTTGGTGAATAAGAAAAGAAAACATGATTAGAATTTTCTGCACCTATTTTTTAAAACACTTTCAAGTTTTGCTTAAAGTTCCCATTTGTCAACTAAGTCATTTCTGGACATCTGTATCTGCATGAATATTACTACTATTAGTCTAATACTAACACCCTCTCTTAAAAACTAAACTAGACTAGACTATTATGTATTATCCAAGTAGACACTATTTAACAAAATAATAATAATATTATTCTTAAGTCTTTCATTGTAGACCTAATTACAAATAAAATGGGTTACTAGAGTAAAAAATATGTTTTCTTGATATATCTTGACTAATGTTGACTTTTTAAACTAATCATTCTTCTAATCTACTTCTCAAGTTTAATTGTCTCTTATACTAGCAATTAGTTATTAGTAAACATTAGTTGGCTAATTTACATACTGTTTGGTAGTATAATCATTTTAATCATCATTTATTAATAAGAAAACAACAATAATTCTGAATACCTAGAGTTAGAGAGATTCATTTCAATGCTTTTATATTTACTTTCTCAAATAATATTAGGCCTATCAGTATATGCTAATGATTTTTTATGGCTTATTAAAAAATACTTAGTATTTTACTCTTATTTTTTTTTCTTGATATGTATTTACTTTGGACTTTGTAAACACCAAACATTAACATAACTATAACATTCTTAATTTACATATATTTCAGCTTAACACAACTATTTTTGTTGACTTTTCACTTTGTGAACAAAACATTCTTCTACTTATGACCTAAATTATAGCTAATTATAATGTAATAGAGAATTATAACAATATATATTACATTTGTATTCATACTAATCATAAAAAACAATGAAATTTAGGGTATTTTTTTTTTTAGCCTGTCGTGTCTAGGACGACAAACGTGCGTTTGACGCACCGTCGTGTTGGTGTGGTTAGGCTCTTAGCAGTCATAAAAATTACATTGTTTGCTTGCACTTTCAAATTAACATTAACAATAAACAATTTCTATCAGCAATAAAAATAACAACATCAATTTAGACAGCAATTTTAAAAAGACAATGAACATTTATCGGACTTATTCTTTTGGTACATTATTAAATTTCATTTGCTTTTTTTTTTCAGATCTTACAGAGTACAAACAAATACAGTTGAAATTTTTTGGAATCCACAATAAATACATTTCTTTTTTTTTTTTTGAAAGCAAGTGTTTGTTTTTAACTTGAATTTTATAACAGGAGGCTAACTACAAAAGATTTGAAAACATCAGTTCATGTTTGGATGTTTTTTTTTTGGTTTGTGTTATTAACAAAATGTTGTGATACATTAATAAAGGAGACAATTGTAATATCCACATAGCTTAATACATTTCGTACAAAACATTAACGTTTATGTAATAAAGTTAATAGGTAGTTTAGTAAAAATACCGACTTGTATCGATGGCGTACGAATTATGCAAATTCACTTTGATATTAAGTGGACATCGGAGCAGGTGAGGTGAAGATATCATCAGTCTGTGTTGCCTCGGCGTGTCAGGTCAGCGTTTCTCAAACTTTCGACATATGTGTACCCAGTGGCGCAGGCCTGTAGCCAGGATTATTGGATTGGAGGGGGGGGCGCACAGGGGCGGATCTAGACAAACAAAAAAATATTTCGATCATTTAATGATGACTTACCTAAACTTGCGATAAGGGGGGATGGGGGGAGGGCATGCCTCCCCCTAAATCCGCCCCTAGTGGGGTAGAAGAAATGTTCGGGGGGGGGGCGAAGATGGAGGCGCGAAGCGAAGCGCCAAAAGCTTGCAAACGGAGAGGAGGGGTTTGGGGAGGGGAACTCAGTGAGTTACCTCCCCAAGAAATTTTTTTGCAGTTCCATACCTGAAATGGTGCATTTTAGTACCGATTGTTTAGCTATTAATTAGAAATATATAATTTTAACTACGTTTCAATAATGCATGGCATGTTGCAGTTTTGTTAAAAATAATTTAAACAGTAAAGAGTTTTAATACTAAAAATTTATTGAGGCTGAGCAATTTCTGATTCCTGTTATAAATATATTGACCATTTGTTCTGCTACACAATTGTTACATAATAGATACCTGATTTATATCATTATACTGTTGGTTTAACGTACAACCCGGGGAGAACGACAAAGATGTACGAATATAGCTTAGCTATTTGTGTGATATTTCTTATAAAATATTGAAAACAAAGAACAGATCTATCAACAAAAAATTGACCAGTCGCAATTATTCAATTTAAAATAAAATAATTCTCCTAAAAAGTAAATTTACAAATTAAATAACATCACTCAGAAATCACGGAGTTTGTACTTTATTATTTTATTATACATATGTATAAAAGTGAAGTCAGAAGTCAATGTTGTTTTATTAACTTATTTAAGTTGCTAGTAGTCCTCAGAAGATATCAATATATAAAACTATTACAAGGCTGCGAACATCGACAGAAATTTCGGGCCCCTGGGCAGGGGTGACACGGGCCCCCGTGCTGATATTAATATTTTAAAAAGTTGATTGGCCGGCTCAGTCCGGGCCCCTAAAACTCGCCGGGCCCCTGGGCATTGGCTCACCCCTGCCCCTACCCCACACTCGTCGTCACTGGTTGCGAACTTATATTATAATACCTTTCAAATTTGCAAACGTCGTGGTTTAGCATTGAACTTACCTAAAAATGCTTCAGCATTCAGATTGTCTGTTAAATCTTTTTCAGATGCAAGCAGGAAAAGATTGCTTAGACGCTTTTGTAACATTGATCTGCGATATGGGGTGAGCTTTCGTGTGAGGGTTGAGAAACTGGTTTTCCCACACGGCTGTTGAAGCCCCAAATGCCAATCAATGCTGATTAAAATATCCAGAAGTGAACTTCAATAAGATTAAATTATTTATGACCAAAAATTAGATAAGCTATATATGTAAGTAAAATAGCCTGAGTGATTGCCAAAATATAACTTTTTAAGTTTTTATTATTATTGATTTATTGAACAAATTGATTGATGTTTTATAGCCGTTATTATTAAAATTTTGTCAAAAAGCTCAAATCATGCACATGGGGGGGGCTCAGGTCAGGAATGGGGGGAGGCTCAGCCCCTTCCCCTAGCCCCCCCTCTGACTATGGGCCTGCAGTGGCGCAACAAGGGGGAACAGGGGGCTTGAGCCCCCCACCCCAGACCAAATCATCAATTCACATTTTACTATATAAAGTTACTAAAAAAGACTGTCAAACTGTCTTTTTTCAATATGTGAGCCCCCCCCCCAGCACTTTTTGCTGGTTGCGCCACTGTGTGTAACCCATTTATGTATTTTTTGTAATAATGAGCACTCCTAGTAAAAAGGTAAATTAAAAAAAAAACATAAATTGCTTCACGTGTACCCCTTGGGATCCTTGTACCACTCTTTGGAACACACGGTGCTAGGAGATCGTGTAGCCAGCACAACACCAAGCCTCTTTATTTCCCCAACTCATGTCAGAAAAACTCCTTTACAGCTGGGTGGACTTGCCAGACTTTGAACAAATTTCAGCTAGAATAATTCATTTCGCTTTTTGCCAAGGATTGAACGATGGCCTGTCATGCTACTCAAGCTGTGATACATTGCAATACATTATATCATTTTATTTCAATATTTCCAAAAAAAAAAAAAAACTTTTTCTCTACTGTTTAATATGTTAAGAGCTCAATGTGTGATAAGTGGAGTGATAAAAAAGTAACTTTTTTGTTTATAGTGTGAGAAGCCCCTGTAAAAATGTAAGGATCTCTTAGACCCTATAATCAAGGTATCTGCAGTGCCCTTTTTTCATCTTCACCAAAGCTGATAGTGCGATGGCTGTGGAGGCAGCACGGGAGATCTAGCGTAGGCTTTAACCATGACTTGAAATTGAACCCGTATCCTCGAGTCGACAGTCGAGTGCTGGATCACATGATCATCATTTTCGTCCTGTAGTAGAACTGTGGCTAAACGTGTTTTATTACCCCCTCCCATCCCTCGAGCTTAAATACAGTTGGCTGCCAATTTCTCTAGTGTGATATTAAGGCCCAATAATCTGCATTAGTTTTTGACACACATCGTGCTATGACCTATTTCTAAGGATCGGTTACAGTCAATCATCTGTGACTGAACTGTGTGTGTGTGTGTGTGTTGTATATCGGGGGGTGGGGGGGGAAGGGGGACGTGTTCTTGTACTGTGTACCTGATGTGTCGAACATTG
This sequence comes from Bulinus truncatus, assembly GCA_021962125.1. Classification (NCBI taxonomy): domain Eukaryota; kingdom Metazoa; phylum Mollusca; class Gastropoda; family Planorbidae; genus Bulinus; species Bulinus truncatus. Next base: position 6,299,446 of record JAGDYQ010000032.1, on the reverse strand, counting down.
CTTTGTTTAATATATAATGTATTTGGGGGGACGGATGGTCGTGAGGTGTAGAGCGCTTGACTGTCGACCGAAGAGTCCTGGGTTCGAACCTCAGGGAGAACTTTGGGATTTTTCAAGTCCAGATGTAAGCTTCCAAATCCACCCAGCCTTAAATGGGTACCCGACTTTAAATTGGAGGAGTAAACACGTCTAGGCGTTGTACTAACAAAATAATCTTTTTATATGCCTCTGTTACTTAAATGCCAAACTTGCCCTAAAGTCGACCCCGGGAAAAAAAATCAAGTTTTTTAATGTGTGTAGACAAACAGGCGTTTAAAAGGCAGGCTTACCTGTGTATAATCTTCTTCTGTGGATATCGATAAAGAAATATCGATCATCGTTTTTTTTTTTCGGAGAAAATAATCAGTGTGTTTTACAATTTCTGAGTGTCATACACAAATTGTCAGTTTAAATGCACTTACAAGTAAGTACCGAATACAAATTAAATGGAATCATTTATGTAATATGCGATAATTTCTTGGTAACAAATATCAGAAAAAAAAATGTCTTATTTGTAACAACTATGTTGTAATGTGTGATCAATTAGAAATAAAATGAATCAATTCCTATATTTATAATTTATTAGAAGCTTAAGGTTTTATTTTTTTATTTTATTTTGTAACAAAAAATTAGGAAAATTTAAAAATCATATTAAATTTAGCCTACGAAAAGAGTGTTTTCAATAATCGGCGTTAAAATAGAACAAAATCTAATATTGAGAAACTCGATGCTTCTAATTTGAAATGTTTATAGAGTAAAACACCGCAATCTCTATTCATGTAAACACTTAAATTTAAGTCGACTCAATATTTAATATTTATTAATTCAAAGCTCTTTTTCCACCTAGCGCTTTCGCAGCGACATATTGCATACCTTATTCCCGACAACTGGGTGTAATACACTCCTACACTTATAATAGAGAGATTGTTTTTATGATGATACTTTATTTTAGTCATCAGCATTAGTAAGAAATATACATTGTGTCAGGACAGCAAAACAAGGGGATAGATTGTAGTTAGGGGTCATGTTTAGGGTCAGATTAGGGCACATGGTTGACTTCTGAGGTCCAGTGCTGTAGCGAGCTTAACTCGCGCTCCGTGCACAATACATTTTTAATACCTTTTTAGCGCACCCCCCGATTCAAAAACCATATAATATTATATGTATAATTATACCATTTGTCGCCCCTTTTGTGAGTAGCGCCAGGGGCGTGATGCTCCCACCCTTGCCCAGCCCTCGCTACGCCTCTGGTGAGGTTGTTACAGATTTGTTTATTATTATACCACTCCGAATTTAAAAATTTTAAAGGCAGTTTTTTTTTTATTTAAAATCGAATAAATATAAAAAAATATCAATAATGTAACATATAAGATCGATAAAATAAGAAATCGATGACTGAACTAAAGTATTAATAGTTCACGCACACAGGGGGTAGAAAAAAATAAAAGATATATACATACATGTACTCTATAAATAAATATACGTATCAAGTCAAACGTGACTCTGACGTCATAATACTGTAATATTTAATATAATAAATATTGCACAGATAAAAAAGTACTGTATAGACAGTCAAAGACAGCACTGGTAATGATTTTTTTGTTTACTTTTTGTATTCCTAAATAACAGATAGCCATTCAGATAGTATATTGAGTAATCGATTACATAAAAAAAATAGGCGACTTAAAATTAAAAAAATCTTCAATCTATTCTTAGATCTTACTAAGTGTTTCCTTACAAAGAATGGCCCGAATATTTTATAGTGGGTACAGTTCACTTTTGATCAAATGTATTACCTTTTATGACATAACTTTCGCATTAAAAAAATAATAATAATAAAAACTTTTTCTTAAAAACAAAAAAGAAAACAATGTCGCTCATCTTTCTTCCACAGAATAAATCAATCCATTCTCTCCAAGTGTCTGGGTCTGTATAGGGGCAGGCTATGATAGTTCAAGAGATTAACTTCAGTTTTCAGTTTTGATACACCTTTACTCATTTAGAATGTAAGTATAAATATGTATATATATATATATATATATATATATATATATATATATATATATATATATAGATAGATACAAGGCCGTACCCAAGGGGCTAGGGGGGCTGCAGCCCCCCAAATTAATTCTAAAAAACAAATTTTATTATAAAATATTCTTCTTTATCTATGTGTTCCAATTTTTTCTTATATAAAACTCTCCGCACAGCCCCCCCTTCCCCACCTCTCCAAAAAAAAAAAAAAAAAAAAATCCTGGCTAAGGCCTGGTGTATATATATAAAATATGCGTGTGTCTTTGTGGGTGTATTAACTGCACAATGAATTTTTTAAGCATATTATTTAGGTTTAACTTTGGTTAACAACAAGGCAGTGGCTACGGTTCGGTCCGACCGAACCCGTATTTTTTTTACTTAGGGTACCAGCCATAGATAATATTGCTCCACACCCTAACCCTATCTCTAACCCTATCCCTAACCCTATCCCTAACCCTAATCCTGAAAAAAAAATAAAAAAATTATGTTGTTATATAGTTCAGTGCAGCGACTCGGCCGCTATGCAATAATAAGTAAGGCTGGTACCCGAAAAAAAAAATACGCGTTCGGTCGGACCGAACCGTAACCACTGCGTAACAACAAATTAGGAAGACTTCACTAAGCCCTTGGTTTTGTACTGCACAGTTGGTTATTTTAAATGGCTTATGACATCATTAAGTTTCTTATATGAATAAAGCTAAAAATTTCGTTCACCTTACGATAACATTAAATGTCTAGCATCCTTTTTAAAGTGCACTGAATTTAAAAAAAAAAAAAAAATAATTTATATTATATATATACTAGCTGTACCCTGCAAAACCTGTGCATAGAGTTATATCCCCTTAGACTTGATCGGTAGGTTAGGCTATTTTTGGTTTCGGGTATATCCGATTTTTTTTTCATGATTATATTTTAAACTGGAGTACTGTTATATTAATTCTTTACTTTCGATTTTTAACGCAGAACCCAAATCGCTTTTATTAAATTATATTTTTTATTTTTTTAATTTTTTACAGAACCTTTTTAAATGGGTCTTTTTACACCTAAGTTGTTTTTAATACTTATGTGCTACCCACATTTTTCTTGGCAAATTCAGTGCCAAGCTGGGCAATATGTGTCAAAAAGTGACACTTGTCTGGATTGTCCGCTGAGTTCTTACATGAATGAAAATACCCACTCCTATAAAAGATGCAAGAATTGCACCATCTTGGAAAACAATGAAGTGAATCTGGTCACTCCTTGCAACTCAACACGTAACTCTGTCTATCAATGCAAGCGCGGACGGTTCAACGATAACGGCGACGAGATACATTGTCAGCTTTGCCACGTGTGTACTGACCCAAAACCGTTCGAGGCTAGGGCCTGCACAGATGAGACGGACACAATATGTTGCCCCTACAAGGAAATTAACCTGGTGAAGACGTCTCAGAGTTTGAAGTGCGGGATCAATTCTACACACACTGATTATTGCTGCACTTTATCTTCGGTAACTTCAGGGAGTGCTGAAGGTAGTCTAAACATTTTCCATTTCAACTTTATTTTTTTTTTATAAAAAAAGGCCTACAAATTAGAAACATTTTGTAGGGTAGCCTAATTATTGAGAGAGATTGAGTGAAAGCGGGCGAAAAAATAAATGTGAAAAAGTATAGAAGGCAGTCTAATTATCAATTAAACAGAAATAAATATAAATGCATTGATAAAAAATATTTATAATGATAAATAAGTATCTTCCTTATTGGCCACAGCTAGGTAAAACTATGACATGGGGGGGGGGGTGGTGCAGCTTCAGCCTGTTTGCCTATAAAGTAACTATATCCAAATAAATTTCGAAAATGCAGTAGGGCCGAATTAAAAAAAAAATTTTTTATGTCTAGCCCCTTGCCAACGGACAAGGTAGCATTTGCTCTTTTTTATTAAATTAAAAAAAAATATCTTTTTTTTTTAATTTTTTTCCAAGACACTGTCGATTATGGATCTACAACATCAAGTACGGTCGAGTTGAGAGACAATAAAACTGAGATAGGACTCAAAGCAGAGCTTGGACCTGGCATAATTGCCGCTATAGTGATTCCCGTCAGCATGGTATATATATATATATATATATTTTAAGATGTGAAATATTACAACCGTTCATAGTTGTCTAGCGAAACAATTCCTTTTGTTAACCCTGGACAGCACATTCATTTGATTAATTTCATTATTGCATTTCTTAGCTATACTAATGTTGTAATTCTAAGTATATAATATTATTATATTGTAAAGATAAAAAAAGCATTTCGACTATCCCATATAATGTTGTGCAATGTCATTCAAACATTCCTGATACTCCAACAGGTTGTACCACTGTACCTAAATATTAACTGCCTTACATATAGTAATCAAATAAACACATTTTTTTTATTAATTCTAGTTAATCTTTTTTCGTAAATTTTTCATTATTACTCAAAGCATCAATAATCATTAATTTTATTGCGGATAAATGTTGATTTCTATGGTCAGCAGCGTTGAAAGGGCGCCGAACTAGAAGAGGCGCCGAGATTGTAACCTTGTAAACAATATTCACCCACCAGACCAGACTAAGCGATTCACTGCCTGCAGCCAAGTGCGACCTGTTAAATGGTTTGATGTGACCTGCAGTACAATCCCAGTCTTTCATTTACATCGATAATGTTCATAAAAAAATATTACACTCACTCATAGTCCGGATCCTCAATCAAATTTAAGAACCCGTTGTGGCCCTTCCGTAGTTCGAAATGTACATGTGGGATCTTTGTGTACACATAACGTGGAGTGTACAGGTGTATCAGCTGCAATTCATAGTTCTAGATATGTACATAAAGTAATATGAGCTTCTTACAAAAAATAAAGTTTAATTTTGTTTACAGTACTTTGATAAAATGGAAGAAACAATTGACTGTTCAATCAATTGTTAACCATTTTGTAGCATTTCCATTAAGATGAAAAAAATAATTATTATCGGCTGTAAATTTAACATTGAAAGGTCACACGTGCACTAGGGATGGACATGAAGAGCAGCAGCAGTGAATGAACAGTGCATTCAACTGAAGTCCACTTCTAGATATGTCAGAGGTCGTAGGTCGTAACTTTATATTTAATCTGGAGCTGCCAATTTAATACCGTTAATTAATTTGTCATGTAGGTGCATGCTGGGATGTTGGTCAAGATTGTTGTCAATGATTAAGTCAGCAAGTCAATCCAAGGACAGGACATATCTAAAAGCATTACAGCTACGATGCATACAAGTTTATAAGTGGAATTCACAGTATACAAATAATGGAATGGAATCATGGCAAGGGCTCTAGACAATAATAATAGAAGATGCATTTTTGAGAACTATTCTTAGAAGAGAGAAAGACATGTAATAACGCTATATAGAGAACAGTAAATATATGAAGGAAGGGATCTTAAAATCTAATAATGAAATGTGTAGTTTAAAAATGTTGTATACGTCGTTAAGAGTTTTCACTTCTCAGAACGGTAAGTAGGATAGGAAAAGTGGGTAGGGGGGGGGTGCGAAAATACTCGCACATGGCACCATAATATTTAACTATGGCTCTGCGGATGGTATGGTGGACATATAACTGTGAGCCTGATAGTATGGTGGGCATATAACTGTGAGCCTGATAGTATGGTGGGCATATTACTGTGAGCCTGATAGTATGGTGGGCATATTACTGTGAGCCTGATAGTATGGTGGGCATATAACTGTGAGCCTGATAGTATGGTGGGCATATAACTGTGAGCCTGATAGTATGGTGGGCATATAACTGAGAGCCTGATAGTATGGTGGGCATATAACTGAGAGCCTGATAGTATGGTGGGCATATAACTGAGAGCCTGATAGTATGGTGGGCATATAACTGTGAGCCTGATAGTCAAACAAAATTTATCAAATAGCCGCATACTGTGGGCTGGAGATGGGTTCCAGTCATTCTGTAAAAACTCGTTATATACATATATATATGTATATACATACAAGTTAAATTAGATTTTCGTTTATTAAAATAAGCTGGTGAAATTTGAAGTTTGCTACATAACATTATATTTGAAGAGGAGGAGGGGATATTATATTTATACTTTTTGTGTGTGTATAAGTTTATATTTTTTGTGTGTGTATAAGTTTATATTTTTTGTGTGTGTATAAGTTTATATTTTTTGTGTGTGTATAAGTTTATATTTTTTGTGTGTGTATAAGTTTATATTTTTTGTGTGTGTATAAGTTTATATTTTTTGTGTGTGTATAAGTTTATATTTTTTGTGTGTGTATAAGTTTATATTTTTTAGGTTGAAAGGGAGAGGGGGGAGGGTAAAAATTGACGTAATGTTAAAAAGGGTGGGGGGATTACCCAAAGTTTGACTGTTGCTTACACAGACGACTACTTAAAAAAGTGCTTACATTGAGTGGCGATCTTTTGATGTAGACAACAATAATAGGACGGTTTTTATGGTGTCCTTCTTTCATCTCCACCATAGCCGATAGTACAATGTTCATGGAGGCACCACTGGAGATTTACCGAGAACTTGAGCCAATACCTGAAAAATTTCCTTGGTCCTCACCGGAGATCGAACCAGGTACTTTCAGGTCGACAGTCGTGCGCTTTACCGCACAACCATCAATCCCCCTGCCATCCGTCATAGTGCATCCCCTTTTTTTTGTATTCCTTTGAATCGCATCCTACAACATGAGTTTATACAGTAAAACCTTTTTCGCGACTGTGCCCCTAAAGTAGCGAAAGTTTGTCCTCGCATATAATTTGGCAAATAAATTTAATTATTTTCATAATGAAATCGTGCTTCCCTTTTTTAATGCGACACATGGACACGACGTTGGGTGATGAGTCACGCAACAAACTGATAAATGTGATAATTATATTTGGCCTCAATATTTAGATTAATATAATTAACTGGCCACTATAGGAAGTAGATTTAGCAGACGGTAGATAACACAGACGCCCACAAAGATTCAATAGGGGCGGACGTAATTAGACACAGTCGTATGAAGGTGAAACTGTAAAGTATTTATATATCTACAATTAGTGAAAGTAAGAAAATTATTCATATCTAAGTAAACATATATACTTTAGCCAACTGTCTATATTCAGTGATTTTTTATTATAATGTATGCGTAACGTCTCACACATATATCTGTGGACACTTAAAATAAAGAAATAAAGCAAACTCCGAAGAGACTGTAATATATACTTATATATACATCGGCGTCGCTAGAAATTTTTCCAGGGGGGGGCAAAAATTTTCCGGGGGGGGGGGCAAATAACAACTTTATGACATTTTTTTCAAAATGTAGGGAGGGGCAAATGCCCCACTTGCCCCCCCCCCCCATGAATACGCCCATGTATATATATATATATATATATATATCGCAGAATAAAAATAAAAAAATTAATATAGTTATATATACACACCAAACTTTAAAAGGTGCAGAAGTAAAAAATGACCGATGACAATAACCTTCTTCAGACTCTTGGATATGCACAACCGCCGCTTTTACTTCACCATCTAAAGCGGGAGCCCATTTAAAAACCGGGTGGTCTTGTGAAACTTTAATAAACTTTTTACTAGGACATGGAAGAATTCCGTTTGGTTCTCGCCGATTATCGAACCCAGTACTCGCAGGTCGACACTCGAGCATTTACACCACTCGAACGCAATGGAATTAATGTGGGGTGGGGGGGTGGGGTGCGGGAACCTTGGGCAGTTTTTGTTTTGTTTATCCTTTTATAAGTCTCCTACAGGATGTGACTTTACGCAGTACGTACGATGAAACAGTTTTGGGTCAACTGTTGAAGTACTTCTATATCCATATCATCGATAAAGTTGAGACTGCAAAAGACATGTTGGGGGTGGTGTGTGTGTGTGGGGGGGGGGCAGGGGGCACAGAAAGAAGACTCAGATGACCCCTGCTTAACCCCCTCCCCCCCCCTCCCGCAATGATATACAAAACGTTGTCCTGGAAAACAACCGAATCGACATTAATGACCTATTGTTTAAAATGGACTGCAATAATTCAATAATAATAATAAGAAGATGATGAAGCCCGGTATCAGTGGCGTCAGTACTGCACCAATCTTGTGACTCCCGGTAAAGTTTTATAATTACTCCACTTACCACAGTCAGATAATCAGATTGTAGAAGAATGGACAACATTGATGTTCTAAAAAAAAAAACAAATGTTTACAATCAAATATATCTTTTACAGATATATATATATATATATATATATATATATATATATATATATATATATATATATATATATTTTAAAACTTATTGACGTAAGCCAGTTGACATATCACACACTTGACCTGAAAGCGTTGTGTTGTTGTTATGGACTAATTTTGTTTGGCATTTGATTGTTATTATTTTGGTCTTATTGCAAGACCTTAGTTCTTTCCATATAAGGTTATTTTTAAATCATTAAAAAATAAGTTTAAATTTTAAATGTAAATAACAGAGCGTTATGATATATATATATATATATATATATATATATATATATATATATATATATATATACAGAGTTGGCCAAAAAAAATGAGAACATTGCGTAAACGGTAATATAATTATATCAAAGTTTATTTAGCTTATACGCTTAGAAAAAAATTTGATAAGCAGGGAGGACACATTGAGCATGATTTTTGATTGGCTAAATACTTTCCAAAATTACATGTAACTATACAATTAATTAAATTATATTTTTTAATAATTCTTATGTTATATGATGTTCTCACTTTTTTTGGCCCACCATATATATATATATATATATATATATCTTGATGTTCATTATCATCGATATAGAATTATTATAAATACGTTGAAGCATATGATTGGCTGTTGTTTCATTTTTTTTGCAATATCCCCCCCCCCCCGCAAGTTTTTACTATTGATGTCCACGGTCATAATAAATCCCTTAACACGAAAAATGGCGGCATTGTAAATTCCAACGAAACAAAAATTTCTTCAATTTTATATATTGGACGGTAGATTCAAAGGTTTAATTTTGTTCACACCGTACACCAGCCCCCGTAACGTGAACATTCTACAGCAGGGGCCAGGCAATAATAGCGGGGGGGGGGCAGGTAATACATTTTACTAAGTAGAACAAATAAGCAGAGGGGGGCAGACAAAATGCATGGGGTGCCCGGCCCCCCTGGTCCCCCCCCCCGCACGCTACGGGCCTGCCGTACACAAGCTTTTATTCTGCGCCATATTCTAAAAAAAACAACAACATATAGTAGCGCACAAAAGCATTGTTTCACAATGTTATCTTTATAAAGCATTATTTAGATTTTAACAAAGAGAAAAAAAAAACAATTAATGTTATAACAATTTATCCTGAATAAGTTAAAAAAAACGTCGAAGAATGAAATATAAAGTATGTTATGTTAAAGTGGCACAGATTATAACCAATATCATTTACCTGATGATGCATTAGACATGTTTTTTTCAGTGTCACGTAAAACTCTATTTGAACAGGCACACACCTGTACGCTGTTAATGTACATCTGATACCTGTTAAAATAACCACACGTATTATTGTTGTTTGCCAACATTTTTTTTTAAATACATACAATTAATACCACGATTCTCAACCGAGGACACGCGTACCACCAAGGGGCAAGTAACTTTCGTTTGAAAACAGTTAAGAAGTTGAAGAGGGTCACCAGTTTGCTCTAAACATATGTTCATACCCTTAGGAGTGTAGTCGGGAAAAAAGATTATGAACCGCTTCAGTAAAAGATAAATCCTTGAAAAAAAAAAGTAAAAAATATTAATTGATAGATAGCAACAGAAAAAAAGTTACACAATCTACTCTTAGCGCTCTGTTATTCATTTCTACTTATCTAAAGTCTGATACGATATGTTTTGAAACATTTTTGTCATCAGTTTTAACATATGATCTAGTAAGCTAACTGTTCTATTTATTAAAATCACTTAATTCAAAACTTGAAGAGAACGACTATGCCCCCCCCCCCCCATTTTCTTCCATATTTGAGCCTTAATGTTTCTAGTAAAGTACAGACTAAATAAAGGTAGGGGACTATTTTTCTAAACGGACACCGCATAGCCAGTGGCGTAGCGAGCTTAACTCGCGCCCGGAGCAAAATACCTTTTCATCGCCCCCCTCCCGTATAATATTATATGTAAAATAAACCATTTGGCGCCCCTTTGTGAGTAGCGCCCGGGGCATGATGCCTCTCCTTGCTCCCCCCTCACTACGCCAATGCGCATAGCTGTCTAAGCTTTATCGATTATCAAACAGCAAAGCCCATAAAAGCTTTTCATATATCTAATCGGTAAGGTAAATTATTTGATTATATCATGTGTTCTGATCGAATGATTACGGGCGTACTCGTGTTTGTGTTTAAGTCTTGCAAGGTGTGTATATCTCGGTATAAAATTTACATATAACCAGGGCCGGATTTACAACTTTATGAGCCCTGGGCCAACACAAATTTGAGGCCCCATTTTGGTTAATAAAAAATAATGCCAAGTTTTTTCTTTTTTTTTTTATATTACTGAAAAATTTTGGGGCCCCTTTTTTGCGAGGGGGGGACGTGCCTAGGCCAAGGCTTTGTCGGCATATCTGTAAATACGACATTGTCGTTCAGTTTGTGAACAAATGAAAAGGAATATCAATAAGCCTTTAGCTTTTTGTAACACTATATCTACATAATGATTAAAAAAAAACATATTAACCAAAATTGTTAAAGCTTTCATGTAGCTAGCTTAGGCATTAAACACGGTGGGATAACAGTTTTTTCTGGCCACCGACTTGACTAGTGCCAACCACAGGTTAGTTCACATCCGGATCGTTTAATATTATATAGTGACTATGGGAATAAATAACTTAAAAAAGTATATAAGTTTGTTCCTTTTTTTCATTTTCCTTAACCGATGTGGACGTTTGGGGGGGGGGGGGCGAATAGGCACATCAACAGATGTTGCTTTTAAACGTCCTCTCTGTGGGGCTTATGGACTTGGGCGCGTCCATCTCCTCTCCAATTAAGGTTTACTAATTTTTAAACAATCCGCATTGCTTAGAAATAATCTATATTTCATCTGTCACACAATTTCAACGGTCTCGTCGACGCTTTTAACTTAGTCGGGATAAATTGTCAAAGCATTCAATGTTTGTCTTTTTAAAAAAAAATATCTAAATAATGCTTTATGAAAGATAACATTATGAAAATGTTTGTGGGTGTATGTGTCTGTGTATGTGTATGTGTGTGTGTGTTAATGTATCTGTGCATGGCATGCATACCATAAATCCCTTAATACCACTGTGATACTTATCACATATTGGATTAAATATAACTTACGATGCTACCATAATGCTGTGTAAAATATTTTGTTATGTTTTGGTTCGATCCTCAGTTTAAAACATTGGAATTTTCCCAGGTCCTGGTAAGTGTGGTTTAATTGATAAATGAGTAATTTTATTTCTCAGATCCTATAAACTATTAATGAGATGGTTCTGCAATGCTGATCAATAACCCTCACCATAGCCGATAGCAGTGACGTAGATGGGGGGGGGAGGTTGGCAAACGGGGACATCATGCCCCGGGCGCTACTCACAAAGGGGCGAAAGTTGGTATATTTTACATAAAATATTATGTAGTTTTCGAATGGGGAGGGGCGCTAAAAAGGTTTTGTGCCCAGGGCGTGAGTTAGGCTCGCTACGTCACTGCCCGATAGACAATACTTAACTTTAAAGAATAATTCCCTCGTTTTTCCTGGTGAAGTTTTGATTTAGAGTCGTCCCACCAGTCCAATCAGATTTAAAAGTGGACACCTGACTTTAAATAGGGGAAGTAAAAGGCGACTGAGCGTTAAGCGAACGATACAATGTGCCGAGGTTATATAAGCAGATGAATTCTACACTTCATCTGCCCAGATCATTCGGGAACTTTACTTTTTTATTTATAAACTATTAATTATTAAAAAAAAAATATAATAAATTCTATCATTGTTAAATTTCAGACACTACCATTTGATTGCATAAACGACAGGCTAATTGGTCAACAGTGTTTGAAATAAATATACACCATAGAAATAAGTATTGAAATTGTACTATTGAGGGGGATCGGCTTAAATAATGGTAAGCACCAAAATATTAATTAAATAAGTAATTACATATTACAAGGTTATGACAATAATCTTATTTCTTGCAGTAGATTTTCTTGACACATCATACTTAGTAAAATCGCATCAATTTTTGTCATAAGTTTTTTTAATAATACATATCTAAAACTGATTTAATAAATATTTCCAAATGTGACAAATGTCAATTAACATTATTTACTGTATAGTCCTTCTTTTCATAACGGTTACATCTCTTGCATAACGTGTCAATATCAACACAAAATAAAATTAATTACCAGTTCTTTAACACATATTATGGGCTTTTGAAGGCTTTTAAATTGCATATTTATTTATTTTACAGAAATGATTATAATGGGTCACTATCTACATATCATTGGCTTTATCCTCATTACCTGCTTCAAGCCCTCCTGGCATATTTACTGCCCTGCTGGGAAGTTTGTGTCAGGCGGTGAAACCTGCGTTGAATGTCCGAAACATTCTTACAGGAGCGAGATTAATCATCAAAATTGGAGATGCGAAAATTGCACAACGATGGACAATCATGACTTGCAGTTGGCAACTCCCTGCAACTCGACACATAACAATGTCTACATATGCGTTAGCGGGAAGTTCAACTCTAACGGTGACAAAATACGTTGTCAATCGTGTGATGTATGTGAACATCATCGGAAGTTCGAGGCAGAGCCCTGCCGACATGATAACGACGTCATATGCTGCCCTTTCAAAGGCATGACGCTGAAGGCGAGGGCAAACGATATGCCCTGTGAAATCAATTCTACTCACGGAGGTTATTGCTGTATTAAGTTACCGACTTTTGTTTCCACTTCAACACGCCCGATTGATTATAGTACACAAGGTGAGGCATGTAGTTTGAATATTTCAAATAGCAAATAGCCAATAGTACGGACAATGGATATGTCTACCTGTTCCCTATCTAAAAAGTCGTTCAAACGTCCCAACCTGACCCTGGCTTGCGGCCATGTAGCTGCAGCGTGAAATTGTCTATGCTGTACTTCCCTCGTAGTTGAGCATCTATACAATATACCTGACACTTTTTTAAAAATTTTATTAAAAGCCATATGTGTATCACGAAAGCTCATACTGTTTACATATTCAGCTATATATATATATATATATATATATATATATATATATATATATATATATATATATGTTACGGGTCCTTATAATGAAGATACTTTTGTAGAAGGTGTAATAAATCAGACAACACAAATCACGAAGTTAACTCCAGTGAAGTAACATCAAACAATCATTTAATTCTTGAACATGAACTGACATAAAGGTAAATCCAGGAGGAGTACAATAGCAAACTGTAAATGTGCATCCATCTACATCGATGGCGAAAGCTAGACTCTACTAATACATGCATCCGCATCCTATGATGCACAGAGCTCAACTGCCATAAACAAAGCATGTGCTCCCAACTGTCGGTTTAATATACGTCATTTGGTACAAATGACGTATACACTATAGCTCCCAATATTTACACTCAAGATGGCGGAATGACGCCATAGATACTGCGGTGGGCGGAGCCTAGCGAACTGCGTCATCAGACTTAGACTATATTATTTCTCCACAATATATATATATATATAGAGAGAGAGTGAGAGAGAAAGGAAAGATATTAGATAGGCTAGATAGATTAGACAGAATAAATAGATTTGATAGATTAGACAGAATGGATAGATTAGATAGATAGATAGATTTGATAATATATATTTATAGATATAAAGTTACATACAAGCATAGACACATAGATAAATAGATGCATAGATAGGTAGAAACAAAGATACATAGATAAATAGAAACATACAAAGATATATAGTCTATACAGTTAGTCCCGTACAGAAAGAGAGACAGACATATAGACAGACAGTCTGCATATTTTAACAATATTATTTTTTTAATGATATATGTCCATTCATATGTATGCATAAAAAAAATACAAAAAAAAAATCGAATTGCAGTAAACAGTTTTAGCTTTTACAATCATCTCCAGATCAGGCCACATCTACTTCACCATCTTCAGCATATTCACCCGACAACAACACTGCCTCAATAGACAGACAATTGGAGTATAGCAGTGGTCTTAGCGATGGAGAAATTGTTGGCATAGTATTCGGGGGTATTGTCATCATTGTTTTCATCGTTTTAGCCATTGTCCTTATATGTTGGTGTTATCGGAGGGAAAGAAAAGAGCATGTACCAGTATCACAGACAATTCCAATGGAAGACCTACGGACGCAATAGAAACCTACATTTTCATAGTTGAAATTTTAAAGTCGTGTTTTAGAATTCTCTTTTTTTTTTAATTTTAAAAATAAACAGAGAAACAAATAATTTGTCGTTTTATTTTTGATTTTTTTTACAACAAACAAGTTAGCAGGACGTGAAATTTAAGGGAATGTAACGGTAGTTAGAGCAAATTTGTTGAACGCTATAATCATCTTTATATAACAATGTAACAAAGATTAGTCAATATAAACTTCTAAATGAAACGAATGAAGATACAGAACAACTTGGTTCAAATAAGAGATGTATAGAAAAGATAATAGTCATTTTGAGTAATTAGATCTCAAAAAAATGTACAGCAAGCTAAAGTTTTCCAGGATTGTAAATTGTTATCTACAAAACAAATATGATTTTTTTTATTTAAAGTTTCCTTACGGGCTGGGCTATCGGCAGTGGCTTAGTGAGGTGTGTGAAAGAAGGGGGCATAACTCCTCAGGCGCTACTCACAAAGAGGAGCAAAATGGTATATTTTACATATAATGTTATAATGTTTTCGAATGGGTGGGGGGGGGGCGCTCAAAATGCATTGTGCCCAAGGTGCGAGTATAGCTCGCTACGCCACTGGCCATTGGGGCAATTGAGGTTTAGAATTCATCTGTTTCCATAGCCTCGGCATATGAAGGGATCGTGTGGTTACGTGCTAACCACATATAGACAAAATGTTCCAACACAATAAAAAAAGACCAAAATGCACCGACACAATGTACCGAAAATTTGTACCAACACAATGTATCCAATAAATGTATCCACACAAAAGCAGCTTTTTTTTCATTTAAGATCTATAATATACGAAATGATATCGATAATATATGAAATAAGATCGATACTATATCAAATAATATCGATTATACATCAAAAATGATCGATAATAAATCAATTTAGATATATAATATATCAAAAAAGATCGATTATATGTCAAATAAGATCGATAATATATTAAATAAGATCGAGAATATAACAAATAATATCGATAAAATAAGAAATCTTAGTACTGAAGTAAATAAGTGCAAGTTCACGCAAAAAAGGGTAACAAGAATCAGATAAAAATTTCAACATACTCTTACGTCACTCTTGTAAATGAATGTGTTCCTTGGGACACGCATAGTACTCCCGTGATTGATACTGGTTTTATTAAGTATCTTTTAGATAATTATAGTAATCATAATATTTTAATATTTAATAAATTAAAATATTGAACGGAGCACAGGTAACGAAGTAATCTATAAACTGTCGAAGGCAGCAAAGGTAACGTTTTTGTGTCATATGTTTTATTCGTAAATAGCAGATAGCAATTCAGATAACAGCAAAGCCTATTCCAATCGATAAGGTAAATTATTTTATTATATCATGTGTCGTGATCGAATGATGACGTGTGTTCTCGTGTGTGTGTGTGTTTATGTTTTGCAAGGTGTGTATATCTCCGTATGAAAGAAAAAAAAAATTTTTTTACTTATAATCAGGGCCGGATTTATAGTTTTAGGGGCCCTTGGCATAAACACAAATTTCAGGCCCCATTTGGTAAAAAATAAAAATATTGCTGTTTTAATTTTTTTATTATTGTACAATACTCTACATTTTTGGGCACTCCTTATTTTGTGGGGGGGGGGGGGGGATCCTAGGCCACGCCTAGTCGGCCTATCTGTAAATCCGAATCTGTTATATCTGGCGGTATTTATTTTTTTTTAACAATCTTTAATTTATTTTCAACATTGTCACTCAGTTTGTGAACACAATAAAGGAATATCAATAAGCCTGTTCACTGCTTGTAACATTATATTTACATAATATAAAAAAAAAACAACATATTAACCAAATTGTTAAAGCTTTCATGTAGCTAGCTTATTCAATTAACACGGTGGGATGACATTATATCTGACCACCGACTTGGCCAGTGCCGGCCATTGGTCAGCTCACATTCGGATCTTTTAATTTTATCTAGTGACTATGGGAACAAATAACTCAAAAAAGTAAATAAGTTTTTTTTTTCATTTCCCTTAACCAATGTGGACGTTGTGGGGGGGGGAACGAATGGACAAATCAGCAGATGTTGCTTTCAAAGTCCTCTTTGTGGGCTTAAACAATAATAATGTATATATTTATAAGAGTATAACGGATGGCCGTGTGGTGTAGATACTCTAATGTCGACCTGAGAGTCCTGGGTTCTATCTTCAATGTTTATCATGGGAATTTTTCCAGGTGAAGTTTGTTACAAAGTCGTCTCACAAGTCCACCCAGCTTTGAAAGTCGGTACCTGACTTAAGTTGGGGAAGTAAAGGCGGCTGGGCGTTGTGCTAACGACACAATATGCCGAGGTTATAGAAACAGACGATTTCTACAATTCATCTGCCCAGATGACTCGGGAACTTTACTTTTTTATTTATAAATTATTTAAAAGCTGTGTGCTAAATTTGTTAAAAGTAAATCACTATTAAGTTTGTGATTCAGCTTTTATTAAAAAAAAATATAATAAATGCTATCGATGTTAAATTTCAGACACAACCATTTGATAGCATAAACCACGGGCTAATTGGTCAACGGTGTATTTAATAAAAAACATACACCATAGAAGCAATTATTGAAATTGTACTATTGAGGTGGGTCGGCTTAATTAATGGTAAGCACCAAAATATTAATTAAATAAGTAATTACACATTACAAGGTTATAACAATAATCTTATTTCTTGCAGAAGATTAGTTGACACATCATACTAATTAAAATTGCATCAATTTTTGTCATAAGTTTATAAATAATACATATCTAAAACTGTTTCAATAAATATGTCCAAATATGACAAATATCAAATAACATTATTCATTGCAGAGTCCCAATTGTTATAACGGTTACATCTCTTGCATAATGTGTCAATATCAACACACAACAAATTAAATACCAGATCTTTAACGCAAACTATGGGCTTTTGAATGCTTTTAAATTGCATATTTATTTATTTTACAGAAATAATTATAATGAGTGATTATCTACATATCATTGGCTTTATCCTCATTATCTGCTTCAAGCACTTCTGGCATATTTACTGCCCTGCTGGGAAGTTTGTGTCAGGCGGTGAAACCTGCGTTGAATGTCCGAACAATTCTTACAGGAGCGAGATAAATCACCGGTATCGAAGTTGCGAACGATGCACAACGAGAGATAATCCTGACTTGCAGTTGGCAACTCCCTGCAACTCGACACATAATAAAGTCTACAAGTGTGTTAGCGGGAAGTTCAACTCTAACGGTGCCAAAATACGTTGTCAATTGTGTGATGTATGTGAAAGCCTTCTTCAGCTCGAGGCAGAGCCCTGCCGACATGATAACGACGTCATATGCTGCCCTTACAAAGGCATGACACTGAAGGCGTGGGCATACGATATGCCCTGTGAAATCAATTCTACTCACTCAGGTTATTGCTGTATTAAGATACCAACTTTGGTAACCACTTCAACACGCCCGATTGATTATAGTACACAAGGTGAGACATGTAGTTTGGATATTTAAAATAGCAAATAGCCAATAGTACGGACACTGGACATGTCTACCTGTTCCATATAAAAAAAGCCGTTCAAATGGACAAACGTCCCAACCCAACCCCGGCTGGTGGCGATGTAGCTACAGCGTGAAATTGACCATGCTGTACTTCGCCCGCTGTTATTCAGCTATACAATTTACCTGACACAGTTTTTTTATACACAAAAGCCACATGTGCGTCATCAAAGCTCATACTGTTGGTATATTCTATATTCTGCAGAATATATATATATATATATATATATATATATATATATATATATGTGTGTGTGTGTGTGTGTGTGTGTGTTTATATGTGTTGGATTATTAATTCAATAGATTGACTTAGAGACTTTAAAAACACACACATATTTAATAAAGGGCAACAATTTGGCTGATTATGTTTAAAATATTATTTCCTGTTAAATTGTTGAGTGTGTACTGGGTACTACGGGTTATACACAGGGCGCTGAAATAGGCAGTGGCGCTGAAATAGGCAGTGGCGCTGAAATAGGCAGTGGAGCTGAAATAGGCAGTGGCGCTGAAATAGGCAGTGGCGCTGAAATAGGCAGTGGCGCTGAAATAGGCAGTGACGCTGAAATAGGCAGTGGCGCCGAAAGAGCGCAGTTAATTTTTTTTTTCACTTTTCAGATTGGGAGGAAGGTGCCCAAACATTTTAACTCGCGCCACAATAGCCAGCTAACGGCTCTCTGAGTAGTTAATATTTATTTATCAATTGGGCTGGGCCGACCTTAAGAATTGCGGGGCCCAAATTAACGGAGGCCTGCGAGGCCCCTCTTCTAATTTTATTTTTTTTACATTAACAACTAATGTAAATTTCGTGGGACTTGCCCGGCGCCGGGCCTAATTTGTTACACTCGGTCGAATAGGCCCCTAAGGCCGGCCCTGACCATTAGGACACATAATGTATATGCATTTCTTAGTTAAGCCTCGTGTGTTTTATCTTTCACAACCATTCTTAGAAAAAGTCACGTCTTCGCTGACACCTTCAAAGACGCACGAGTCAAGCGACAACTCAATTTCAGCAGATGAGCTTAGTCCTACTGATCCGGTACCCTACTTCTATATCGGAGTTGTGGTCATGAATATTATAATCGCAATAGCATGTTTCAGTTATGAGACGAAACGCCAAAGTTCATAATGCCAAAGTTCAAAATGTCAAAGTTCATAATCACAGTTAAATAGAGTACTAATAGCGTAGGACAAACTCATTACGATTTTTTTAGGAAGTATAAATTTATAATTAGAACTAAGTCAAAGATGTATGTTCTTTTGTGTTTGTATTGTTTGATAAGGCGGAGCATGATACGACGCGTACGACTAGTTACTTTATATAATTAGAACTAAGTGTTTAATGTATGTTCTTTTGTGTTTGTATTGACTTTTTTCCCGCTTTCATTTGCATAATGCACAATATTTTTAGTAGTGTGTAGCGAAAACAATACATTTGATCTGTTTTAAACATTGGAAGAAATATGTCTGTGCAGTATGTAAGAGAATGGAATATGCCCTTTATCCATTGAAAAATTAAAGTGTACACAAAAATGTTTCTTTTTTTAATACTGTCGGAGACCAAAATAGAATTTTCTAATTTAACTTTTTTTTTACTTTTAAGCTTAAAACAAAAAAAAAGCAATAAAGATATAGGCTATGTAATTGCAAACATGATTTAGGCAATGTAATAGCAAACACGATATATAGGCTTAGAAATAGCAATCAAGATATTGGCCTAGAAATAGCTAACACAATATAGGCAATGTAATAGCAAAAAAGATATAGGCCTAGAAATAGCTAACACGATATAGACCTAGAAATAGCTAACACGATATAGGCCATGAAATAGCAAACAAGATATAGGCCTAGTAAAGGGGCAACTATTAGCTACCTATGTTTGTGTGTAGTCCCTTTAAGGATGAAATTAAATCCTTTGATCATATAAACCAAAAAATGGGACGGTTTAATGGTGCCCTGCTTTTATCCTCACCATAGTCGATAGTGCAATGGCCATGGAGGCGCTACGAGGGATATAGCGGGGACTTCAATCGTGACCTTACAATCCATCGATTCTCACCGGAGATCGAACCAGGGACGATCGTATTGACACGAGCGCTTTATCACTGACCATCCTGTTCACAAAATTATCATAGCATAGACCATTTGTCGTTAATCGCAGCCTTTATCCCAGAGATCATGCTATTCAAAACCAACTTTTAATTGTATATAAAATTGATATTTATTTATGTTGTTACGTGTGTATTTTAGTTTTATACTTAATTAGGTTTTATTTAACAATTCACTACGTTGTGTTATTTAAGCGTGTTTCATTCACCTATGTAAATAACAACTTAAAACTTGGGTGAAACAGATTTTTGCTGTTAGAAAATGTTGAGCTTATCAGTAGATATACATATCTTCACTATATAATAAAATAACACAACTACCTGTAGTAACGATCTACTAATGAAGATTTTGATGTTTATAGTTGGGACTAGTGGTTATTATAATTTATTTGTTTATTTTAAATTCGAAAATTATAGTCTTTTTCTTAAATATTAGCACATAATGTAAAATAAAGTATTATTCTGCTAATAAAGTATTATTCTGCTAATAAAGTATTATTCTGCTAATCAGTGCTTTTTTGTGCCGGCACCTTTTTCAATGTGGGGAAAAATTATTACTTTTCTTGTATTCTAACGTTTATTATTCATTTATTATATTATTAAATTGTTAAAATTGAATTATTTTAAAATTGCGCGCAATGAGAATTAAAATATAAAATGCGAAAAAGCGAACTGGTAAGTTAGGCAATCCATCACTGAGTACCGGCACCTATTTTTTTTTTACAAAAAATCACTGCTGCTAACAAAGTATTATTCTGATAATAAAGCATTGTTGTGATAATTAAGTAATATTCTGATAATAAAGTATTATTCTAAGAAAATAAATATCTTCTTTAGATATCCATGTATTGTACTTTTGTCCAAGATCTATGGTATTTATATATTTTGTCAGCAGATGAAACATGCAGCAAAAAATTGTAATTTGTCGAGCTTCAGCTACGCACCTATTAAATTGTACATGATATGCACATAAAGGCATGTAATAACTTGGATCTTGTACGAATGGGAACTCGAAATATGTCCAGAAAGGAAACATGTTTAGATTATGAGGAATCACTTTACCTGACACTGATTCTAAATCAGTTCGCACGCAAAAAAAAAACCCTAAAAACATTTATTTTTACTTAAGCCATCAATGTTTGGTAATCATAGAACAAGTGCAGAATCCATCTGTTTCTATAATCTCGGGATATGTTGGGAGTTTGTGGTTAGCGCTACGCCCAGCTGCCTTTACTTTCCCAACTTAAAGTCAGGTACCCATTTAAAACTGGGTGGATGATCGAACACAAGATTCGCATGTCAACAGACGAGCTTCTACACCATTCGGCTATCTGTCCCTTTTCATAACAGTACAATGATAATTGAATCGTGAATACACCGTCTTGTTTACCGGAAAAGCGAACAGATGGGAGTCGCGTCCCATCACAGGTGAAGGCCAAGCTAGGTCAGGCAAGGCCCCTGGGAACGGTTGATTGCTCTGTCAACCGGACCCAGGCACGAGTGACCGCTGAACTGCGCTACGAGGGAATTCGCACACCCTCAAAAGAGGCTGAGGCAGGTCGAGCCCGGTCCCTGGCTAGTGTTGATTGCTCTGTCGGCACGAAACCAGAACGTACGACCACGCGGAGACGAGGGGGAGGCAGACCCCCAAAAGTGGCTGTGGCAGGTCGAGCCCAGTCCTCGGGTAACGCTGACTGCACTGACAGTGGACAACCGATCGTAACGACCAGCAGGGTACCGCTAACGGGGCTGGATAGATGGCTTGCTCCGCCGCTGGTACCCGGCGGGAGAATGAGATGCAGGGCGGAAGGTTGTCGGCCTCTACCCCTGGGGAACCCTACCAGTAAGGGCAACCCAGTCACTGTGCGCACCCCCAAGGTGCACCCCGACAGCACGGAAATCGACTCTGGCAGGGTAACAGAGAGGGGAGGCGCTATTCGCCGAACCCCAACGATGGTACCCTGCGCGACAAAAGAGACTGGGAACTGTCAAGCCCATCGGCGATAAACGTTGATTGCTCTGTCAGCGGGAAGCCGAAAGTCATGGACCGCAGGTCACTGTTAACGGGTGTAGCCGAAAGTTCCCCGCCTGAGGTGGCCGGCACCAAGACTGACATTGGCAGGGCACTGCCAACGGGAGTAGCCGAAAGCTCCCCGCCTATGGTGCCCGGCGTGACAAAAGTGACTGGGTTGCCATCGTCTATAGTGTTTTCGAGGGCAACGAGCAAGATGAGTGAAGTGGAACGACAGTTATTTTACCCTGATTTCCTTTTTACACACCTGTCCAGGTGATCCAATGGCGCAGAGTCGTGGTTCAGTAGAAAGAGATTTACAACAATATACTTATTTGTAAGAGAAACTATTCAAAATATACTCAAACTAATTTGATTGTTATTATATAAAATAACCTGTCCAGACTTCCTGGCAATGTCTGTGAAATACTGGCCAGTTTTTTGTCGGAAAGTTAAACCAGCGTTGGATGCTCCCCTGTAAATGTTACAAGGACTACGACACATTGAATAACTTGAATAACGCATACTTGTGGCAGGGCTTCTCCGTGAAACTCACTGCAGGACAAGTCATTTGAACTCCAACGTTAACTGTCTTTGAATTAAGGTGGTCCATGGGCCATTTAAGGTTTCTGCTAGTTGTTTTTTCTATTTTTTTTTTATTTTTTAATCTACACTATCCATTTTTGGCACATACATACAACATACCAATTAATAAACAAAGAAATAAAAAAAATATATAAAAAAAATTATTTAAAATGTATTAGGTGACTTTTTATAAAAAAAATTCTATTTAATATTTTCCAAAAAAAAAATTGGACGTGTGTTTAAAACACACTCATTAACATTTTTGTAAAGTTATTTCATGATATCTACAATAGATTTTAAAAATTGGTTCTTTGAAAATTTTTGAAAATATTTCTTAAAATTACACTTTTTTACCCAAAAAAAGTCACATAATATATTTTAAATAATTTTTTTTATATTTTTTTTTATTTCTTCGTTCATTAATTGGTATGTTGTATGTATGTGCCAAAAATGGATAGTGTAGATTAAAAAATAAAAAAAAAATAGAAAAAACAACTAGCAGAAACCTTAAATGGCCCATGGACCACCTTAAGCGCCAGCCATGCCGCTCACAATGTCCAGTAGCGATGATAGCGATACCCTAAGCTGGCTCTACTTGGGCATGACACTGTTGGTCAGGTCTCAGTATACAGTGTGTCGCGGATAGATTTCTACTCACTCAGGTCATTGCGCCATTGAGTTCAACCATGTCACTAACCCTTTTTACCTATGATTACCTAAGACATTATCTTTGGTAGCCAAATATATTATGCATATATTTTTGTAAGTTTAAGAAAATGCAAGCCTATAAAAAAATATGGGCATTTTATGTTTTTATATATATTTGGACAGACTACGAGGAAAACCAAGATAGATAATCTAGCGCTCTTCACCACTCGGCCACAAAGTCGCTCCAAATACTATGTACATTTATTGAATAAGAGGACAGAAATAGTTTGACATTAGAGACATAAATACTTTAATTGGTTGTTTTTTTTTCTTTTTTTTTTCTCTTACATATATATTTCATTTAATAAAATCAACATTCAACATTGTTAATGTTCATATAAATATTTAAATGATTCTAAAAAAATTTTTTTTTTTTAACTTCAGCAATTTATACTTTTCGATAGACTCTCAATAAACCTAAAAGAAGAAAAAAAAACATAAACAATAATACAGAAATAAAATTATCTAAAACAGTTTAAATACAACGGACACGTGATTGTAAAATCTCAACGTTGCGGAGAGATACGTTTGATAAGTAATTTGTCTGAGCACATCCGAGAATACGCGAAGAAAATAACGATATGTTTTACAAGATATTAATTTACGGTGAATTTGGTAATAAGTATACACGTACATAAATACAACATATAAATAGATGGTTAAAAAAATATTTTATAAAAAGATTGGTTTTAAAAACTCTTTTATATTCTCTGTTTTGTACAATTTATGAAGTGTTCAAATGGAATCACTTTGACATTTATAATGCCCATTCTTTTCTTTCAAAATGGACATTCCGGGCTCCGGGCAACAAACGGTGTCCGTGGTCTCGTCACAGTCTCTTGCGCTGTGCATGTTGTGTGCACCGCAGTCCGTGCACATCATGCAGTCTCCCTCCGTAAAGTCCTGGAACTGTCTCTCCACCCTGAAGAAATGTTTCGAACACCCTATCACAGTGTCCTGCGTGGCGGTGCAGTTTTTGACCACCTTCTCGTGGTTGAACTTCTCGGCCTTGGTGCATGGCTGGCAGTTGAGATTCCTGTGGTTGTCGTGCGGCATGAACGTGTCGGGGAGACAAGGGGCGCACGAGGAGAACGTTTCAGCACCTTTGACCTTTTGTTTGAGGTAGTGACCCTTTTGACAGACAAAGCCAGATGATGTGGCGATCACGCACAAAAACGCCAGATACAAAGCGGATGGAATATCTATTTTCATTTTGCGGTATCTGGAAACAAAGAAATATAAATTCAGAAAATAGATATTTGAAATTGTTTTTTTTTTTTACGATGACATATTTATCCCTAATATCCTATAAAACAGCTAATGTAGCTATTCTTCCATCTTTAACATGATCGATAGTGCAATGACCATGGAGGCACCACGGGATACATAGATGGAACTTTCTCCAAGACCTTCATAATAGATATATGAAGTCTTTATTAAGGTGAAATGATTTTCTCTAACATATTATTTAAACAGCTAGTGTAACATTTTAGTTCTGGTAG
This sequence comes from Bulinus truncatus, assembly GCA_021962125.1. Classification (NCBI taxonomy): domain Eukaryota; kingdom Metazoa; phylum Mollusca; class Gastropoda; family Planorbidae; genus Bulinus; species Bulinus truncatus. The sequence continues at coordinate 6,274,460 of JAGDYQ010000032.1, read as the reverse complement.
CATATATATATATATATATATATATATATATATATATTGGTCTATCTGGTGATGTAATAACTGCTAGTGATATCATCAAGTAAAAAGGCAGAGCTTACCCGATGTGCGATAAAATACACTCCAGGTTAATTCAGGTTAAATTAAATATCTTCAAATGTGTAACTGTCGTTAAGATGAAACTTGAAAATGTTATAGAAAATTAAAACAACTATTGAATCATTTTTAGATATCAAAAAAAGAAACAATTGCGAACCTGTCTAAAACACTGAAAATTTATTTTTCTGGTTTAAAAAAAAAAAGTGGGTAAGTAAAAACGGAAATTCCCGAAACAAATTTCCACGTAGGGGATTCTAGTTTCCAACGTCAGAGGTCACACTGAGTGTCAATCTGATGTTGTTGTGGTTAGGGTGAAGGTGGAAGGGGGGGGGGGGCGGGAAGGAGGTTGTTAAGAGAGGCTCAATATATGCTTTTAAAAAGATTAAAATGTAAACCATTTTCAATAATAAGGCTGTTATATTTTTTTAGGTTATAATTTTTATTATTGTGTACTTGTAGACCTATTTATACTAATATTTAAAAAAAAAAAAAAAGAACCAATGCTATACAAATAACAAAACGCTTGAGTGAATGTGTAACAGTTATTATTATATTTCCTAGGAATATTAAAAACCCACTTTCTCTGCCCATCACGTTTTATAAACTATAGCAGTAGTTCAATCTGGTTCTGTCATCTCTCTCCTATTGTGAATATTGTATACTAAACCACAAGTCTATTTTGAATAGGTTTTAGTTATTGAAAACACCCTGTTTAAATTGCAATATATAAACAAGTTATAACATCTTTGTCTGTACTTCTGTTTCATTGTAATGTGCCAACAGTTTATAACGTATTTGTATATTCTTCCGTTTCATTAGATCGTAATATATAAACAAAATAATGACCTCTTTGTCTGTACTTCTATCTATATCAGTATGATACATTTTCTATGCGAATACTTTTAAGTTCTATTTGATTTAACATCGGAGAATGTATCCATTTATCGTCTGCTGGGTCGTTATATATATATATATATGGGACGGATGGCCGAGTGGTGTAGATACTCGACTGTCGACCCGAGAGTCCTGGGTTCGATCATCGGTGAGAACCATGGGAATTTTCCCAGGTGAAATATGTTTCAAAGTCGTCCCACAAGTCCACCCAGCTTAAAATAGCTACCTGACTTTAAGTTGGTATATATATATATATATATATATATATATATATATATATATATATATATATATACAAAGTCTCTCAGGGCTTACCTGACTTTTGCTTTATCATTAACACGTGTGTGTGTGTGTGTGTGTGTTGTTTGAATTTGTGTATGTGACTGCATGTTTGTATGTGTGTATGTTGTCGGAGTATGAGTGTGTTTGTGTGTGAGAGAGTGTGTGTTTGTGTGTGTGTTCGCGCGCGCGTGTGTATACATTTGGCCTTCTTTTCGAATGTCTTTTGAACAAGCAGTTTAGGTAAAAACTGTACAAACCAATATCATTCAATGACATATTTTGTTATATCCTCGTAAAATCTTAATACCATTACTTAATACTACTGTCACGTGACTCGGGTCTGTGATCGTTACATCTACTGTTACGTGACACGGGTCTATGGTCATAAATGTCATATATTCTTAAAAAGCTGTTTATATCAGTAAAGTCAGCATATCTTTGTTGTCGATCCGTTCCAGATTTAATTTCCTAGTACTTGATCAATACTTACCTACCAGCGTTCAAAAAAATCAATACTGTACAGAACTCTTATCAAACACGTAAATATATGTAAAGCTATTTACATTATACCAGTTTACTTCCATGGCATTTAGCCCAGATAGCTGATAAAGATAATCTTTACATTCTAACATTTTTGTTTTATTTACAAAAACATTTACTCAAATAATAAGAGATTAACAACATTTTTTTTATCTATATCATATATAAATAGAGAGAGAGATAGAGAGAGAAAGAGAGAGATAGAGATAGAGAAAGAAAGAGAGAGGGAGAGAGAGAGATAGGAATTAGGATATTAAACATTGGGCAGGTTCATTAAGTGTCGTTAAGCTAATAAAATGTTCATGGACATATTTATAACAAATGCTAAACAAAGGAGCTGTAAGAATAAAATTCACTTGATTCAAGAAGACGTTTGGCATGTTAAATAATCTCTCAGGTAATTTTAGACCTTTCGTACAGATCATATTAATGTTAAAGGGGAATTCCCTATTCCTAAAATAGGCAGTAAATAAAGAAAACGGATATTCCCTTTTTTATTTAATAGAAAAGTGCTAGCAAAAAATAAAAACAAAAATCTATTTACGACTTTCTGACTTTTCGACTTGTTAAGAGAATTATTTTTTTTCTGGTAATTGGAAAGACGTCAGTGTGTGTGTGTGGGTGTTCATGCCTACATCATTAAAAACATGTATTCAGGGCCGTATTTAGAGTTGACAAGGCCCTAAACTTCTTGAGATATGGGGCCCTTTTTAAGCCCATATATTATATGTCAGTGCCAAATATTTAAGTAGGCCTATATCTGACAATTGCTCCCTGAAACAATTTTTTTGCGCCTCCCCCCAAAAAAATGGAGGCCCTAAGCTATAACTTGTGTAGCTTATACCTTCATCCTGCACTGTATGCGCAAATATTTCTTATAAAACGTCGACATATAGAAAGAGACATAAATAGATTTAGGGAGATGGACTCAATATACGTCGAAAGATTAATTTTAAAAAGGCGATTTTATATTTAGATTATTTTATTGAATGAGAAAAAATGTTTTAGATTAATCAAAAGTCAAAACAGTTATCAAAAATAACGGATTTAAGGTCGCTGGGGCTTTCAGGCTCAAAGGACAAAATGAGTTGTCGTTGTTTTTTGTGTCTGTTTTAAGTGGCCTTAGCAAAAGAAAATTAGGATTTCGCGAGACGGTTCAGAATTTGAGGAGGCTCAGGCTCATGTTAACAACAAAAAAAAAAAGACATGGGTTCATTAATAGCATAGGCGGCACTATTGTGGGTCGTAGGGTCAGTAGGTCACCTTCTCAATTGACCTTTCAGATGTTTTAAAAGAAAGAATCGTTTCTCAGACCCCCCCCTCCACCCAACCCCCTGCATTATTGAAGATTTTGAGACGCTACTAGAAATTCGATCTATTTAGAGAGACATATTGTAATTGTGTTTATAGATTGACGTATAAGAGAGAGAGAGAGAGAGAGAGATAGAGAGAGAGAGAGAGAGAGAGAGAGAGAGAGAGAGAGAGAGAGATTTACTGCGTACATTTATTATAGCAGAATTACTGTTAAACGAGGGGAAAAAATCGGGAATTTCATTTCCTAATTTCTAAAAAAACGGATGGCATATAAATACCCTCCTTACGTCAGTGGCTATATTTAGCCTTCGTTAAAACCTAACTGTCTCGCTTCACTATTATTCGGTAGATCGACATATCTTATATCAAGTCTAACGAGATAAAACACGGTTCTGTGTGTATAATCTGCAACTGTTGTTGGTGTCTTTAACACGATATTTCTTGTACGGAGACTGAGGTAAGTGTAATAATAATAATGCAGATGTTATAAGAGTATTGCTGCATTTCAAAGAAAAATTTTATTACTCTAGAAAAATATAGATTTACTTGCTTCTGTTTTGTTGATATTTTTGTTTTTTTCATCAGTCGAGAGGTAAATGTACTTTTATAGAAAATTGACTTGCATCAAATCCAGGTTTTGATCATATATATGTACTAGGGCTGTACCGGATTGTAATTTTTTAGATCCTGTAGGATCGGAACCGGAATCGGATTTAATATTTTAATCCTGCCGGAATCGGAACAGGAACCGGATTTAACCGAATTAAATAGTAATTTTTTCCGAACGAAGTAATAATTTCTCGCCTAACATAAAAAAGATATAAGAATGAAAAATAGAAAAAAAAATTAAGTTTTTAAGTTCTAGATAGCAAAAAACAGTATTAACAATTTTGATCTTGAAGACTGTGACTAAAACCCCTTTCCCAATCTTGAGTTAAGAAAGATAACTGTCAAAATAACAGGTTCTTCGTTTTAAAAATTTATTTTAATAAAGCTGTACCTAATTAAATTTGATTTCTATTACAATCAAACAAAGAAATAAATAACATATCTTAGAAAGTATAATAAACATGTTTATTAATAAATGAATTCCAAAATATATAAATATATACCGTGGCACCACCCGATAGTTTATTTTTCTTTAGTTTTCCATAGTGACGTCACCGAACCGTGTTATTTCATTCATACTTTCCTTTAAACCATTATCTGACTATTTGTCATAAAAACGCAAATTAAAATGCATTTCAAATCTAAATCAATATCACTTTAATGTTCCATTAAAATATATCTTTTGTTTATTTATCTAAATATGCGAGGAATTCTATCCAAATCGTCACAAAATCCACTAAATTAAACATATTTGCAGAAAAATAAATTATTGAACTATTTTTAAACTGTAAACACCCAAAAATAGATAGTTACTGTTGTCTGCTCTTTAAAGAAGTTATCCTTTTATAGCTAAATATAGTTTATAGAAAAACACGGAATCAAAAGTAGTGGAAGGTAAGGTGTCGTATTACTACTAGACTAAATACGATTCAAATCTTCCTTTTTAATATATTTGTACTTACATATAGAACTAAAAGCGATCGACGTTATTGTAGTTTTAAAATCAAAAGAAGTTATTGTTTTAATTTAATTGTATAGCGCTAAATATTTCAAAATTATGTTGCGCTAAACAAATTTCTTACAAATTTCAAACAACAAAGAAATCCGGCTTAAATCCGGCACATTTTAACCGAAACCGGAATCGGAACCGGATTTGTTAAAACTGCCGGAATCCGGCTTAACAGGAACCGGAATCGGATTCCGGTACAGCCCTAGTATGTACATATGTAAACTATATGTAGATCATGTTTTAATATCAAATACAAATAGTTATTATATGTAGTTACGCAAAGATAACACGATGATAACACGGGGATAACACGGGGATAACACAAAGATAACACTAAGATAACACAAAAATAAGACAAAGATAGCACGAAGACAACACAAAGATAATACGAAGATAACACAAAGATAATACAAAGATAATACAAGTATATTAGAAAGATAACACAAAGATAACACAAAGAAAACACAAATATAACACTAACAGAACACTAAGTAAACACAAAGATAACACGAAGATAACACAAAGATAACACAAAGTCTTTTATCAGGATCTGCCAATTAGGCTCCCGACTATCTCTCCCCATCCCCTCGCCCCGTTGCAATAGGGGGGCCCATTGAAATACTAATTCCTATCATGTATTTTATGAAGAGGGGCCTCACAAAAATATTCTTAACTTTGTCTACTCAGGATCCCTTCAAATAGGGCACTGGTCTTGCACCCAGTGTTTACTGAATATTGATGAGTAGGCTTAAGCTAATAAACATGAGGAAATGCAAAGAACTAGAAAGACAATTCTATCAGTAGGTAGAGAAATTAAGTATAAAGGTAGAAATAATTTTGTTACGTTTTTTAGATCGATTAGCAAAATTGTGTAGAAAGGTGTGTGACAAGGGGCGTATTTGCAAGGGTTCGCTCTAGCCGACCCTTAAATGACGCCCCTGTATGTGACGTGTTAGTGAAGAAGGTGAGCACAATTGTAAGTAGAAATGAACGGCAAGAACCAATCTAAATACCACTGACCAGTGACCACTACCCCTTAAATACTTATACCATTAAAGTAAAGTTCCCTAAGGCTAAACGGGCCATCGGGGCAGATGAAGTGTAGAATTCGATTGTTTCTACAACCTCGGCATATGAAGGGATTGTGTTGTTAGCGCAACGCCCAGCAGTTTTTACTAACCCCAACTTAAGTCAGTACCCACTTAAAGCTGGGTGGACTTGTGGGACGACTTTGAAAAAAAAATTTACCTGGGAAAATTCCCATGGTTCTCACAGAGGATCGAACCCAGGACTCTCAGGTCAACAGTCTAGTATTTATACCACTCGGCCATCCGTCCCACCCCCTAAATACCTATGACCCTATACAAATCTATGACATCCAGAATACATATGTACCAATGACCCCTAAATAAATATGCCCCCCTCCCCCAAATACCTATGAACTGCTTGCTCTATAGGTTAAAATGCAATAAGGTAAATGCAATATGCTTTCAAATCAATTTTTTTTTTAGATTAAATTTCTTTGTTGTTCCCTTGTATCCATAATTTATTGATTAATGTTTATGTCTTTCTTTATGTCAGGTGTTCAACATTATAAATTCAACATTGTGAGTCAAGCCCATTGCGTTGGCAATTCCTTTTAACTGTTTTGAATATTACATTATTCTCAGAATTCAAAACTGACAATATTTCTCTTCTTGAAAATGAAAATAGATACAAAGTTACCGGAACCGGAAAGGAAAGAATTAAAGGCTGTTGCAGACAATTTTACCGTCATGCTTGCTATGCCATCTATGTACTGTTATCAAAGAACAATTGTTATGTGTAATTCATGCATGCACTTTTCATACTTTAGTTATAACTATAATTGGCTGGAGCATCATTCTTAAACATTGAATGAGATTCACAAAGATGAATTATCTTCTGTATTTTGTTCTTGGAATCTTCGTGTCGCTCTGCGTTCCTCTATACGCAACAGATGACGACAACGTCCAGAACTTCAGCGCCTGTGGCAGGAACCAGTTTCTAGAACTGGTTGACGGTTCCTCAAAATGCCATACATGCCCAGAGGGCACTTACATCAATGAGACAGGGCATAACCTGACTTCTTGCTGGTCGATACTTGGTATCAAGAGCCCAGAAACAGTTTGGGGCTTTTTAGCCAATGAAATCAATCCATTTCTATTCATCGGGGTATTGAGCTGTGCACTGGCCTTTATTGTGGTGTACACGTACCACTGCTGGTACAAGAAAATTCCAAGAAACAGGGAAGTCTGTAAGATAATAGCAGACGTCGAGAAGGGACACAACTCTGTGTGCCTGGTCCAAAATGAATTTATGATTATAAGAGAAAACGAGCGAAAGTCATTGGCCCTTGCACAGAAAGTGATCCACTTGTTTAAGAAAGTATGGTCTTCAAACAAAATCAAACGGCAAACCGGCAATCCGAATAGCCATCTGGAGACTGTCTCCTACAGCAAAGTTTAAAGACCAAATAGAAAAATAAAAAGCAAACCAAACAAAAGAATTGCTATTATTATCATCACATTGTTTTTTTTTTCATGTAAGAATATCTTATAAGAAATAACTTGCAACATCCACTTCCTATTTCTACTATTTTATGTATTATGTAGACTTATTTGTTGTTATGGCTGGTCAAGCTAGACCATCGACTTGGGCCTACAACGGAAAATCACTTCCCCCCACCTCTAATGAATCACTATTAAAGCGATCAGTAAAATTTTGAATGGGGCCTGACCGAATATCTCTGAAAGTCTCTGACCTATTGACGGCCCTGTTAGTGAAAAAAAAAAGTTAAATACTATAAAATTTAACCAGGGGCGGGTGGCCGCGGTGGTCTCGGGCGTCCGACTGTTGACCCAAGAGTCAGGGTGAGATCGATAAAGAATTTGTCCAGGTCCGTATTATGGGTGGTTTACGTCCCTCAAGTTCACCCACAATCCGTGGTTTACAGTAAAAGATGAGTTCTTCACTTAAAGCTGCTCTTTAAAGGCTTAGGTGACTTAACTACTTACTAAAGAGAAGTGGTCCCCCCCCCCAACCTTTTTTCTGGCCGCGGACTGGTCAACGGTTTGATAATTTCACCGCGGACCGCTAACTGTGGGGGGAAGGGGGTAGTTGTTTATTTATATTTCAGATTGTATTGAATTACAGTGCCAGAAAGGAAATAAAAAAAAACGAAATAATTAAATGTTTCTCGGGCGGCCCAGTACCATTTGATCAACGGGCCGTACCGTTCCGCTGCCCGGAGGGTCTCGGGGACCACTGATATGGAGAATTTAATAATATTCATTTAGAGTCAGTTTAATAATACTCAATGTCCGAACCGAGATTTTAAAATATCATAACCGTCTAGCCGATTTATTTCTCATTCTAATGTCAGTGGCAATGTTTAAAGAAAGACTTTAGTCAAGGGTTTTAAAATTTACATTTTTTTTTAAATATTTTTAGATATACACTTATTACAGGTGGCATAAATCCACCTGGCACACTTTCTCTCTGCTTCGTTATCAGTTAGTGTCTACGCATAAAATCAAACGCTTTATAAATAAATAAATCCAGCACGCTGTTGTATAACATGTGCACACTCTCTGTTGTCATGCATTGCATAATTGACATCGCTAAGTCACGTGATGTAAACAAGTTATGGCCACTTGCCACCATTAGTGTTATCTTGGGAATTCCCCATACTTTGGTATTGATTTACACGCTATGTTACAAAAAATAGATATTTTACTTAATTATTAATAGCAAATCTTCACTCAATGTAAGAATTTTAAGCTCACGTATTTCATAAATGTTTTACATTCTAAAGATGATTCAATATTGGTATTATACCACTTCTTATGAAGGCAATTTGTCTTCAAATACCAACTGACCCTTTTTTATATACAATAAAAAATGTATTTCATATTTCTAATTCTGTACTCGTAAGATATCATTATTTTTTTTGTAATATGTTTTTCATGTTTAACATGATGTTGTTTTAAATCTTTTTTGCTGAAATATAGCCGTTGTAATCAATGATATTGTTCGTAGTATTGTTTTATATTATTCTGTAATGTTTCAAATTCTATTCTCTGTTTTTTTTCAATTTATGTGCTGGTGTGTTAAATTATTTTATATTTATGTAATAAACAGAGGAAAAAAAATATGTAATGTTGACTCATTTCTGTACTGGTTTACTGATTTGATTAATAATTATATATATATATATATATATATATATATATATATATATATATATATATATATATAAATCAAAGAGCCGGACAATAAGTGAATAGTGAGATATTTCTTATTCTTTTCCTTTAGCTCTACAGCACATTTAGGGCCCTGGCCTGCCATACTACACTTCTCCACTTTTTCCCGATCCATGGTCTTCTTCCTCCACTCTCTCACTCCTATGGCTATATAGGTCTTTCTCCACTTCCTCCAACCATCTGGTTCTTGGTCTGACTTTAGGGCTTTTCTCATTAGGTGAGAAATTTAGATGCGACAATGATTGTGGATAAAGTGGAGTCGAAATGTACAAAAATACCTTACAGAATACGGAAGTGTGTTAACCGTAACTATGGCAACGTTCATTACATAGTTTACACAAAGTTTGTAATACTTTTAAAATTTCAATGACATATTGCCTCTCTCTCACTCTCTCTCTCTCTCTCTCTCTCTCTCTCTCTCTCCCTCTTTTATTTCTCTCTCGTTTCTTTCTCTCTCCCTTTCAATGTCTTTATCACTCTTTCTATCATTCTCTCTCATTTTCTCTCTTCTCTCTATATATATATATTTCTCTCTCTCTCTCTCTCTCTCTCTCTCTCTCTTTCTCTCTTCTCTCTCTCTCTCATTTCATTGATTCAATAATCAATCAATACAACAGTTAAGCAGGTTTTTTTTGTTTTTGAAAATCACAAAATTGAATTCGGATTAACAACAATATTTATTGATATGACTTAAACATGTCTGTGTTCAAAATTAAAAACAAAAAAACACATCCAACATTTGTTTAGTTTCACACTACCAATAGTTTTATTGACAGAACAATTGTGTCAATAGTTGCTCCAGTCTTTGCAATAGGCGTTTCTCTCTCTCTCTCTCTCTTTCTCTCTCTCATTGCTCCAGTCTTTGCAATAGGTCTTTATTTGTCTCTCTCTCTCTCTCTCTCTCTCGTTGCTCCAGTCTTTGCAATAGGTCTTTATTTGTCTCTTTCTCTCTCTCTCTCTCTCTCTCTCTCTAGTTGTTCCAGTCTTTGCAAAAGGTGTTTCTCTTTCACTCTCTCTCTCATTCTCTCTCTCTCTCTCTCTCTCTCTCGTTGCTCCAGTCTTTGCAATAGGTCTTTATTTGTCTCTCTCTCTCTCTCTCTCTCTCTCTCTCTCTCTCTCTCTCTAGTTGTTCCAGTCTTTGAAATAGGTGTTTCTCTCTCTCTCGTTGCTCTAGTCTTTGCAATAGGTCTTTATTTGTCTCTTTCTCTCTCTCTCTCTCTCTCTCTCTCTCTCTCTCTTTCTCTCTCTCTCTCTCTAGTTGTTCCAGTCTTTGCAATAGGTGTTTCTCTCTCTCAGTCTCTCTCTCTCTCTCTCTCTCTCTCTCTCTCTTTCTCTCTGTGCGTGTGTGCGTTTGTATGTGGTATAAAGTGATCTGGAAAAAATAACAAAAAAAAAAACAGTCGGACCCAAAAAGCCCCTTGGATTGTTGCCAACAGCGGAACGCCATCTTTTATTCGGAATGTATCAAAAATGTACACCAAATGTCATATAACAACAATTTGAAATGCGCACTAGGGAAGGGTAGGGGAGGGGAGTAGTAGGAGGAGGTGATTGGATTCATCGGTGGCGCCCCCCCCCGGCTGCAGAGCCCAGTGGTGCTGATTTCGGTTTTAGAGTGCCCCCTGCCCCCTCCCCAGGCTGTATATTCTCCGGTATGCCCACACGGCTGTCACTGTCTTGACTACGGCCACACGGCTGTCACTGTCTTGACTACGGCCACACGGCTGTCACTGTCTTGACTACGGCCACGATACATACACTGCACTTGTTATTTCTATTCCAATAGAGATTGTATGATGAAGAGAGAACATCTCATTCTGATCGGGGCATTGTTATGATTGTGGTCGATATCTCTAGAGTGATCGCCAAGTTGACTGGAAGTAATCGCCAAGTCAATATGACGTAATCGCCTAGTCGATTGGAAGAAATCGCCGAGTTGATTGGAAGTAATTGCCGAGTTGATTGGGTGTAATCGCCAAGTTGATTGGAAGTAATCGCCGAGTTGATTGGAAGTAATCCCGAGTTGATTGGAAGTAATCGCCAAGTTGATTGGAAGTAATCGCCGAGTTGATTGGAAGTAATCGCCGAGCTGATTAGAAGTAATAGCAGAGCTGATTAGAATGCATTTTTTAATTTTTTTCTTTTCTAATTATAAAAAAAAATGAAATGACTCAACTATTAAACTTGTCATTCATCACAAAATATATTTGACCTCAGCCGTTCCGGCAAACAAATCAAAGGCCCAGGTCTCTCACTACCAAAAGCCCCCCCCCTCCCCATTCCACTACTAATTCATATCAAGTGAAATTTTATCAGGGTGTCCAAAAACAGGAGCAAGTCCTGGATAAACAAACTGTGCGATGGCCCAGTCTTCCAGCCCGTTCCCCCCCATCCCCTCACACTTCAAGTAATCAAAGGGCCCCCCCCAATATATTGTCGATCACTTGGGCCCAATGAATAGCCCTGCCCCATGTATTGGTTAGGCCGCCCCTGTAGGTTTTAGTTTATGGTTCACATGATTTAATCAATGCAACCAATCATGAGCCATGCCAGCCCTTGGACACAGCCACAACACAATAAAAACATGGAGGGTCACTTAACTGCATTAAAAGTTACTTCAGTTTTATTTGCCGTTTTCATCACGATGACTCAATGGATTTTTTTAATTAATTTTTCACTTACAATAATTATCAAATTAAAATTGTTTAAAGAAAATGAAACACAAAAAGATGGCAGAATATTATCAGTAAATCTCCTACCGGAATAATGTGCGCTCGGTTTTCACGGAGATCAGTATTCATAAACACACAAAACTAAGTTTAAAAAAATAATAATAATAATTAATTATTTCAACCTTTTCAAATCAATGAAGTTTGTGCGTGTTAAATTCAACGGCATAAATAATGGATTCATTTATTGGTGAACGCATTTGAATCATGCATTTGTCTCGCCAAAGTTTCGTCCTACTAACCCTATCCGTTGTTCAAGTTATCTGGATAACACAGATCACCAGCGATGACGTGATTCAGGCTAACTACAAAATCTATCCGAATTTGACTTTGCCTGTTCTGGTGACAGGCTATACGTTAATCCAGTCCATGATAGTCTGCGCCTGTCAGTGCCTGTCAGTGCCTGTCAAACATCAACTGTACAGGGTTCAGGCACAGCGGCCTGTCCTGCGAACCTGTCTACTACAACAGTAATGTCACCTCCATCGACTTTACTAAAGGGGACGATATGCTGAGAAAGAGGAAGATCATGTGGTTGAACGTTATGGTCGACCCACTGAACATGTCCATGTATAAGATTGAAAAATTGGCAGCCAGAATCGTCATTGGTGATGTGGTAGGTAGTCAAGTGTACCTTCATATTGTACCGTAATGTACTCAAGTATACATTCATATTGTACCGTAATGTAGTCATATATACCTTCATTTTGTACCGTAATGTAGTCATATATACCTTCATATTGTACCAAAATGTAGTCAAATATAGCTTCAAATTGTACCGTAATGTATTATGTTTATACTGATTAAGAAGCCGTCTAAGTTATACAACTGTGATAACTAGTCAGTCTTTGATAAGTTCAATTTTACAACAAGCCAATTGTCTCTATCATTACGCTTTGTATTTATTAAATTTATGTTGGATGGATGGCCGAGTGGTGTAGAAGCTCGGCCCTCGACCTTAGAGTCCTGGGTTCGATCCTCGGTGAAAACCAACGGGATTTTCCCTGGTCCTGTTGAAAGTTTGTTAAGTCCATACAACTTAAAACGGGTACATGGCTTTTTAGTAATGGGCCTTGTGCTAATCACACAATCTCGTTATATACCGAATTTACAGAAACAGATGAGTTCTACACTTCATCAGCCCCGATGGCCCGTTAGGGCTGATGGAACCTTTTTTAAATGTTATCAATTTCAAAGAATGACACAACAGGTTAATGGGGAACTTTTCGGCGGTAACAGGTCAGTGTATTTATGTGTGGATTTATTATAGTATAGAGTATGTCTAGGATGCATTTCCCATTTAGCTTACTAGACGGATGGTCGTGCGGTAAAGCGCTCGACTGTCAACCTAAAGGTAACCTGGTTCGATCTCCGGTGAGGACCAAGGAAAATTTTCAGGTCTTGGCTCAAGTTAAAGCCATGTACCCGTTACTATTTTAAAACATTGATTTTTTTTAAATAATTAGGTATTTAAAAATGAAATAAATTAAAAATATCTCCTGTAGATACACACAATAAGGGTCATTGCTAATGATTCTTAATATAACCTATCGCTCTCTCCCTATCTCTGACAGATCTACCTCAAAGCGAACTTGATCAAGCATAGGCTGGTCAGGGTGCGATTGATCGAGCAACTGGACTCTTTAAATGAGACGTACGAGTTTGCTGCCCGGTGCATGTCGTCATCTTGCTCTGCCAAAGAAGTCACGGTGGACTACATGATCAACGGGGTGTGGCAAGGAAAGTAAAGGAGCTCAATGGCCTACACCTTACAGGTCAACGAGACCTTCGAATACCACATGGTGGGGATCACCGGTGGACTGGTCACCTACTTGAAGAACAAGTATCTTTACACACTGGTCAGCAACATGCGGTTAGAGAATATCAACTATGTTGTTCTGATGGGGAATATACAAGTTGATGAGTTTAGCCTGTAACATACAATTTAATGAGTTTAGAATGTAACATACAATTTAATGAGTTTAGCCTGTAACATACAATTTAATGAGTTTAGCCTTTAACATACAATTTAATGAGTTTAGAATGTAAGATACAAGTGGATGAGTTTAGACTGTAACATACAAGTGGATAATTTTAGCCTATAACATACAAGTGGATAATTTTAGCCTGTAACATACAAGTGGATAATTTTAGCCTGTAACATACAATTTGAAGAGTTTAGCCTTTAACATACAATTTGATGAGTTTAGTCTATAACATACAATTCGATGAGTTTAGACTGTAAGATACAAGTGGATGAGTTTAGACTGTAACATACAATTTTATGAGTTTAGACTGTAAGATACAAGTTGATGAGTTTAGACTCTAACATACAATTTGATGAGTTTAGACTGTAACATACAATTTGATGAGTTTAGACTGTAACATACAATTTTATGAGTTTAGACATTAACATACAATTTGATGAGTTTAGACTGTAACATACAATTTGATGAGTTTAGAATGTAAGATACAAGTTGATGAGTTTAGACTGTAACATACAATTTTATGAGTTTAGACTGTAACATACAATTTTATGAGTTTAGACTGTAACATACAATTTGATAAGTTTAGACGATGTCGAGGCTAATTTGAGTCTACAAGCACCAAAGGGAATAGCTGTGCAGTCCGACTCGGGAGTGGCAATCCCTGCCGCACTTGAATGTGGATGGTTCTTGCAGCTGTTGATCTTTTCGTGTCGCTCAGCCTCTGCGCGCGATGAACCCTGCCGGACAGCGAGCCACCAGGACGGGCGGTCGACTGCTGGACACTCCCAGGAGTTTGGGTTTGTGGAACACTCTTTCATGTCCTTTTTGCAGGTATCTTTGAAGCGCATTTTAGGGCGCCCTGTTTTTCATCTTGCCGATAACTAGCTCGCCATAGAGTAGGTCCTTCGGGATGCGGCCTGTGTCCATTCTCTTGACATGGCCGAGCCATCTGAGGCGTCTCTCGCTGAGAACTGTGAACAAGCTGCTCATGTTGGCCCTCTCCAGCAACCCAGTGTTGAGGATCTTGTCCTGCCACTTGATCTGCAGTATACGCCTCAGGTACATTGATTTAAAGTTGATTTATGGGATCGAACCGATCCATAATCCAAGATTGCTTTCATTACTTTCCCCTTACCTATGTGGCGTAAAATAGGGTTGGTCGTACGGGAAAGCGCTCTTCTGTCGGCATGAGGGTTTCGGGTTCCATCTGTAGTATGAAATGAACATTGCTAAGCTGATAAATAACTTATCGTATCAAATTGGATTGTCGAACTCCGTTACAGAAGCATTACTGAAAGGTTACGCTGTACAATAAAAAGGGGAGTGTAATCTGCAGTACTATATTTAGCACCAGTAGTTTCCCTTTATTTGTGACCAATTCGCCATACATATTTCATTTTATTTATTAAGAAACTCATCAAATCATAATGAAATGGTAAGAATATTGCATTGTCATCGTGTTCTTAGTTTATATTGAAAGTATCAGAGCTAGAGCAATGGCTTATCGGAAAGTGGTCTAAAATTGGATTGTGAAATTCCCGGACAGACATTCAAACAGACAAGAAGTGAAAGTTAAGAAAAACGTTGTAATGTAAAATAGATCTTTTTTTTCGGGTCTTCTGTGCATATTTTCTTTTCATTGATCAAATTTGCTCTAATTTCTTTTACTGTGGATAATTTAATTGTTATAAAATAATTACAATTTGCTTCGAGACATAAGACCACCGTGACACTGCTATCAATAAATAGTCAAATGAAATTAAGTCAAAAAAAAAATTAGTGAAAAAAGAGCAGACGTCGAGGAATGGAAAAATCTCTGAGCGCCTGGCCCAAAATGATTTTTGAATTGTAACAGACGAAGAGCCAAAGTCGTTGGCCCTTGCACAGAAAGTTATCCACTTGTTTAAGAAAGTATGGTCTTCAAACAAATTCAAAAAGCAAACCGGCAATCCAAATTGCCATCTGGAGATTGTCTCCTACAGCAAAGTTCAAAGACCAAATAGAAAAATTAAGCAAAATACTTGCTATTATTATCATCACATTGTTTTTTTTCATGTAAGAATATCTTATAAAAAATAACTTGCAACATACACTTCATATTTCTACTATTTTATGTATTATGTAGACTTATCTGTTCTTATGGCTGGTCAAAGCTAGACCACCGCATTGGGCCTCCAACGGAAAAAAGGGTCCTCCCTCCACCTTTATGAATTTCTGTTAAAGCTGTCAGTCAACTTTGTATAGGGCCTGCTTAAATTTCTCTGACAGACTGTGAGCCCCATTGACCCATTGACCCATTGACATATTAACGGCCCTGTTAGTTGGCATTTATTTTTCATGAAAAAAAAATAAATAAATAAAGTTAAATACTATAAACTTAAACCAGGGGCGGGTGGCCGAGGAGGTGTTGAGCGCCCGACTGCCAACCTAGTCGATGTAAGAACGATAAGGAAGTTGTCCAGGTCCGTATGAAGGGTGGTTAATATCCCTCAAGTCCACCCAGCTTCAAAAGGGTAGGGAAGAAAAGGAGGCGAAGCTAGCAGTCCGTGCTTACAGAAACCGATGAATTCTAAACTTCAGCTGCTTTTTAAGGATAAGGTAACTTACCTATAAAGCAGTGGTTCCCCAACCTTTTATTCGCCGCGGACAGGTCAGCGGTTTGATAATTTCACCGCGGACCCCTAAAGGGGCGGAAAGGGGGGGGTATTTTTTTTTTTTTTTACATTTCAGTTTTTCGAATTACAAAACCACGAAGGAAACAAACAAAAAGGAAATAATTAAATGTCATTACTATTTGATCCATGGACCGTAACGGTCCGCAGCTCGGGGGCTAAGGACCACTGCTAAAGAGAATTTATAAGTACTAGCTGTACCCTGCACAACCTTTGCACAGAGTAATATCCCCTTAGGCTTGATCGGTGGGCTGGGTTATTTTTTTTGTTTCGGGCAGATCCAATTTATTTCATGATTGTATTTTAAACTGGAATACTGTTGTATTAATTCTTTACTTTCGATTTAACGCAGAGCCCAAATCGCTTATATATATATATATATATATATATATATATATATATATATATATCAGGTTTAATGGTTTAATTCGGGTGTAAAATAACGATTCCTTCTTCTACTAACAGTTAAGTACGTAGTGTCTTCATACGCCTCTCTGTTTTCTAAAAAAATTGGTCTGGAACAACCATCTTTTATCATTGACTTGCCGTGATTTTATTTCAGTATTCTGCATTCTGCATTCTCTGAATGACCGGTGTCGGTGTCGGTGTCGGCGGTTGATGGAATGCCGACACCGCAGTCGGTGTCGGTGTCGGCAAATATTTTGGCCGACACCCCACCCCTGGTGGAAGGTTTTATTATTAGTCTAGGTCGTAAAGTTTTCAATTTGTTAAATAATTTAGATATAAACTTATTACAGGTGACATAAATCCACATGACAGACATCTCTCAACTTTGTCATCAGTTGGTGCTTATGCATAAATCAATCGCTCTATAAACACATTGATCCAGCGAGCTATTGCACAGCGAGTGCACACTCTCTGTTGTGATGTATTGCATAATTGACATCGCCGAGTCACGTGATGTAAACAATACACGGCCTCTTGCTACCATCACTGTTATTGTGGGAATTCCCCCATACTTGGTGATTGATTTGACGCTAGGTTTTCACAAAAAAAGTAGAGTTCTAACTTAACTGTTAACGGTTGAATTTCACCCAACGTGAGAATTCAAAATTCCAGTATTAAATAAATTCGTTCTGAAATTGATTCAGCAATTTTATTATCATTTCAAATGAAGGAGATTTGTCTTAAAACACAAATTGACCTTTTAAAAAAAAATGTATTTGATATGTTTAATGATGTATGTAGTCTTTACATATCATTACCTTTTGAAATATGTTTTGATGTAACACAATATGAAGCCTTTAATCTTTTGCTTAAAATATAACCTTGTAATGTATGATATGGTTTATAAAATTGTTTTATAATATTCTGTAATGCGTTAATGTTAAGTTTCCATTTTTCGATATATCTACTTGGCGTGTTTCACTTTTTGTTTTAATTATTTCTTTAATAAACAGAAAAATAAAATGTAATGTATAGGCCAGGCCGGCTTATTTCTTTAACGTTTTACTAATCTGAACAATTATTGAAATATTTCCAACTTTTAAACCTGAATTTGTTAAACTCTCAGGCAATGAAGGTGTTCTCTGAGACTAAGCCCGAATCTCTCTGCTCCTGTCGTTGCGTCTTGATTTCGCGAAATACTTAAGTACTTTTACGACATTCAACAGCATTATCCTTTTGTGTTCCCGTTTCCCCTCTTTCCCCACCCCCATCTCTGCCCATCACTTCTCGCCAATTCTTTACTTTTTAGAGCCATACTCAATGTCATATTTCCTCTCTCTCTCTCTCTCTCTCTCTCTCTCTCTCTCTCTCTCTCTCTCTCTCTCTTTTTTTTTTCTTTGTCTTTCTTTCTCTCACTTTTTGTAATTCATTTATTCGATAATCAATAAGACATTTAACCAGATTTTTTTTCTTTCAAATCTCTAAATCGAATTCGGTTTTAGAAACAATAGTTGATTGATACGACTTGTTCATACCGCAGTTCAAATTAAAAAAAAACTTCCATTATTGAATTAGTTCCACACTTACCATTAGTTGTCTTGACAGAACAAATGTTTCAATAGTTGCTGCAGTCTTAGCAATAGACGTTCATCAATGTGTGTGTGTGTGCGTGCGTGCGTGCGTCTGTATGTAACACAAAGAGATCTCGAAAAATTTAAAAGAAACAGATCCATAAAGACCGGATCCTCGGTAAATTGTCAGGAGCGAAAAGCCAACAATTGTCCGGAATCGTTGAAAATGCACAACCTGAAATGTCTTATAATAACAATTTGAAAAGCGCACAGGGGGTAGGGAGAGGAGGAGCAGAATAAATTTATCGGTGGCGCCCCGATTGTGGGGGCCCCGATCAGAGTGGTGCAGATTACGGTTTTGAGTCCCTATCCCCACGCCCTATATTCTCCGGTGTGCCCACACGGCCGTGACAGTATGGACTACGCCCATGACACATACAGTGCAGTGTTATCTCTATAAATGATGAAGAGAACATCTACTGATTGGAGCATTGTTTGATTGTGGTAGATATCTCTAAAGTAATAGCCCAGTTTATTGATTGGAATTAATCGTCAAATTGAATTATTGGAACTAATCGCCAAATTGATTGATTGGAAGTAATCGCCAAATTGATTGATTGGAATTAATCGCCAAATTGATTGATTGGAACTGATCGCCAAATTGATTGATTGGAAGTAATCGCCAAATTGATTGATTGGAATTAATCGCCAAATTGATTAATTGGAACTAATCGCCAAATTGATTGATTGGAACTAATCGCCAAATTGATTGATTGAAACTAATCGCCAAATTGATTGATTGGAACTAATCGCCAAATTGATTGGAATGCATTTTTTCTTTTTTTTTTCAAATCATCAAAAGAAAATGAAATTTATTCTTTTACCTTTGTCATTCATCACAAATCATATTTGAACTCGGCCATTCCAATGGACAGGTAAAGAAATCAAGGGCCCAGGTCTCTCACTACCAAAAAGAACCCCCCCGTCCCCATTCCACTACTAATTCATATCAAGTGAAAATTTATCCGGGTGTCCAAAAACAGGAGCAAGTCCTGGATAAACAAACTGTGCGATGGACAAGTCTCCCAGCCCGTCCCACCCCCCAATCCCCCTCACACTTCAAGTAATCGAAAGCCCCCCCCCCCATATATTGTCGATCGTTTGGGCCCAATGAATAGCCCTGCCCCATGTATCGTGTGGGCCACCCCTGTAGGCTATAGTTTTGTGGTTCACGTGATTCAATCAATGCAACCAATCGGGAACCAGATCAGCGCTTGGACACACCCACAATACAACTAAACAGGCAGCGTCGCTTAAACTGCATTGAAATTTTCTTAAGTTTTTTTTTTTTTCTGTTGTCATGACGATATTTATTTTTCCACTGGCAACAATCAAAGTAAAACTGTTTAAAGTAAGTGAAACACAACTAACTCACTGATTGAATTACCGAAAATGATTATTTTATATTCACGTGCTCCCTAAATAACAAAGAGCGTGCTTTTCATAACATTGTAGGCCAAATCTACAAATATTGGAATGTTACTAAATATCTTACATGAATAATGTGAGCTTGATTTTCACGGAAATCTATACATGACTCAATAAACGCACAAAAATTAAATGTGTTTCGACCTTTACAAATCAATAAAGTTTATTTTGTATTAAAAATTATGGTTTTTGTGTATGCGCGTGTTTAAATCAACGGTATTTATATTAAAGGATTTATTTAAAGGTCATTACATTTGAATCATGCATTTGTCTCGCCAAAGTTTCGTCATATTTACACTATCCGTCGTTCTGTTTATATGGATAACACAGATCACCAGTAATGATGTGATTCAGGCTAACTATAAAATCTATTCGAACCTGACTTTGCCTGTTCTGGTGACCGGCTATACGTTAAACCGGTCCAGGATAGCCTGCGCCTGCCAGTGCCTGTCAAACATCAACTGTACAGGGTTCAGGCACAGTGGCCGGTCCTGCGAACCTGTCTACTACAACAGTAATGTCACCTCCATCGATTTTACTAACGGGGACGATATGCTGAGAAAGAGGAAGATAATGTGGTTGAACGTTATGGTCGACCCACTGAACATGTCCATGTATAAGATTGAAAAATTGGCAGCCAGAATCGTCTCTGGTGATGTGGTAGGTAGTCAAGTATACCTTCATAATGTACCGTATTGTAGTCAAGTATACTTCATACCGTAATGTATTATGTTTATAGTAATTAAGAAGTCGGCTAAATTATACAAATGTGATAACTTGCCGACTCTGATAATTTCCATTGTAGTCAGGCACGCCGAGAGGGGGGGTTTAGGGGGGTCATTGCCAGGGGGTCCGCATCCATAAGGGGGCCCGGTCTCCTCGACCATGTCAATTTTTTCACGACTTATTGTCTATTAAGTGGTCCGATATGATGTCCTGCCCTGGGGCCCGTATTGGCTCTCGGCGGCACTGAGTGTAGTACAACCCGATTGTCTCTATTAGTTCGCTTTATAAGGCACTAGATACCAGGAATTATTAATTTATATTGCATGGTGGTTGAGTGGTGTAGAAGCTTGGCTCTCAACCTGAAAGTCCTGGGTTCGATCCTCGGTGAAACCCAACGGGATTTTCCCTGGTCATGGTGAAAGTTTGTTAATGTTTTTAAGTCCATACAACTTCAAATGGGTACCTTTCTTAAAATCAACTCACAATCCCTTTACATGCCGAGCTGACAGAAACAGAAGAGTTCTACACTTCATCAGCCCCGATGGCCCGTTAGGGCTGAGGGAACTTTACTTTTTTAATTATTATTAATTTGAAATAATGACACAACATGTTAAGGGGGAAATATTTGCCGGTAACGAGTCGATGTATTTATTTTG
This sequence comes from Bulinus truncatus, assembly GCA_021962125.1. Lineage (NCBI taxonomy): Eukaryota > Metazoa > Mollusca > Gastropoda > Planorbidae > Bulinus > Bulinus truncatus. Next base: position 6,253,195 of record JAGDYQ010000032.1, on the reverse strand, counting down.
TGTTCAATCATTATAGTATAAAATAGATCTAAGATGCCATTCACATATAACTTACGTGATAAATATGGTGATAAGAAATGTATTTAAAGATAATGTAAATAAACGTACCTATATTTATCAATAGTGGTAAAGACCAACATATGGTTGTAATTATATCTATCAATTACAGCCGCTGGTTCAATTAAATAATTTACAAAACAGACTAAATGATCATGCTGTAACGGTTAGATTCTGAACTGTTTTAAATATATCAGTAGTTGTGGAAATAATAGAACTTAAAAAGTGGGTGCAAAAATATTTAAGATATTAGAACAAGCCATGGGGAAAAATATTCGTCCGTAACAGGTCTATGTGGCTATGCAGGCCCGTAGCGTGCTGGGGGAGGGGGTGCCAAGGGGGACGCTCCCCTGCGTTTTGTCTGTCCCCCTCCCCGCTTATTTATTCTACTTAGTAAAATGTATTACCTGCCCCCCCCTGCTATTGCCTGGCCCGTGCTGTCGAATGCCTGGCCCCTGCTGTAGAATGCCTGGCCCCTCCTGTATAATGCCTGGCCCCTGCTGTAGAATGCCTGGCCCCCTCCTGTAGAATTTTCACAATACGGGGCTGGTGTGTGTGTGTGTGTGATTATACTAGTATTAATGAGAATTAGATATGAAAGGAACGCTAAAAGGAAACACATCTTACTTAAACATTAGTGTGATAAATATATATATATATATATAAATATATATATATAGTGATAAATAGTGATACAAAGCGATATATATATAGTGATTTATAGTGTAAATAAATGTATAAGATTTTAAACCGTTAGTAATGCAGGTAAGTCAAGGATCCTATGGTGGTATTAAACAAAAACAACTCTTTTAGGTCGTCACTGTTTTTAGTTCGATTCTTAAAAGTAAATATTCATGAAGATAGGGAGGGGGGGGGGCTTCTTAAGTCTATAGTGACCATATGACGCGATTAAGTGATATTTGGTGCCCCCCCCCCTTGGAGCTAAATATCAGTGTGGGGTGGGGGGAGGAGGGGGGGCTTGGAATGTATACCGGAATGAAGGTCGTACATTTGTTTAGTGACGTACTCATACAACTAGCTTTGATTTATGGAAGAAAAGATAACATATGCTGTAAATCAAAGACACATTAGTTACAAATAGGAAAATGATCTTATTGAACGAGTTTGGGGAGGGGTAAACAAAGGCATGAAAATATTATACCATAGCTCTTAACTATTGTGAAATGTTTTGATTGGTTAAAAAGCGCTACAATACAGTATACTTTGTTGTTTTGTTTTGTTTTGTTTTGTTTTGTTTTTTTTTTACAAAACCATTTATCATAATTAGTTGAAATACTATTTTAAAGCATTGATTTTTTTTTTTTAAAATTAGGTATTTAAAAAAGTAATAAGTTAGAAACACCTCCAGTAAAAATATTACTAAGCCGTCTTTCTTATAAAACCAGATTATTTCAATACAGCGAAATAACTGTATCGTATTTAGTTCTATTGAAATACTAATTGCCCTATTAATTAATTCAGGGGAGGGTACTCATGCTGAAATATTCAATCCTATCACGCAGGTCATGTTTAATGTGCTCCGGTCTCGGGAGAATATCTTTGTACATACACACAATTTAAGATTTATTGCGAATGATTCAATAATATACCCTCTCTCTCTCTCTCTCTCCCTATTTCTGACAGATTTACCTCAGAGCGACCTTGGTCAAGCACTCGCAGATCAGGGTGCGATTGATCGAGCAACTGGACTCTATCAATCAGACGTACGAGTTCGCTGCCCGGTGCACGACGGCATCATGCTCGGCTAAAGAGGTATCTGTGGACAACAGGATAAACGGGGTGTGGCAAGGAAAGTACCGGAACTCGACGGCCTACACCTTACAGGTCAACGAGACCTTTGAATACCACATGGTGGTGACCAACAGTGGACTGGTCACCTACTTGAAGAACAAGTATCTCTACACGCTGGTCAGCAACATGCGGTTAGAGAATATCAACTACGTTGTTCTGATGGGGAATATACAAGTGGATGAGTTTAGCCTGTAACATACAAGTGAATGAGTTTAGCCTGTAGCATACAAGTTGATGAGTTTAGCCTGTAGCATACAAGTTGATGAGTTTAGCCTGTAACATACAAGTTGATGAGTTTAGCCTGTAACATACAAGTTGATGAGTTTAGCCTGTAGCATACAAGTGAATGAGTTTAGCCTGTAACATACAAGTTGATGAGTTTAGCCTGTAGCATACAAGTTGATGAGTTTAGCCTGTAACATACAAGTTGATGAGTTTAGCCTGTAGCATACAAGTTGATGAGTTTAGCCTGTAGCATACAAGTTGATGAGTTTAGCCTGTAACATACAAGTGAATGAGTTTAGCTTGTAGCATACAAGTTGATGAGTTTAGCCTGTAACATACAAGTTGATGAGTTTAGCTTGTAGCATACAAGTTGATGAGTTTAGCCTGTAACATACAAGTTGATGAGTTTAGCCTGTAACAGACAAGTGAATGAGTTTAGTCTGTAACATACAAATGGATGAGTTTAGCCTGTAACATACAAGTTGATGTGTTTAGCCTATAACATACAAGTTGAAGAGTTTAGCCTTTAACATACAATTGGATGAGTTTAGACTGTAACATACAATTGGATGAGCTTAGATTGTAACATACAATTGGATGAGTTTAGACTGTAACATACAAGTTGATGAATTTAGCCTGTAACATACAAGTTGATGAATTTAGCCTGTAGCGCGTGTGTTGTGTATGTTAATCTGTGCAATGATTCTATCAAATATCAACTACAGCTTTCTGTAAGACAGTTATAAATACAATTTAAGAAGTTGAAACTATATCATATGCATGCTGACGGTTTGATAAGGAATTGTCTTTCCAGAATATCAAACACGTTTTTTCTGAACAGCAATATGCAATGTTGGGTGTAAAACACCATTTTCTAAATGTTTCGTTTCCCTAAAATATCAATTACTTGCTTTCTATGTCGGCAGTGTACATTTTAGGAGATTATGTTGCAGCATATCTAAGCGATCTTTTTTTTTTACTGTTTACTGGTAAACATGTAACAAAAATGTATAAACACCAGTATCAAAAACTTTTTGGTTGAAAAAGTAAATTAACTTCCAATTTTATAAAAGCGAAATTAAACATTCAATAACGCAGCGGTTGGGGACATTTCATACATTCATATGTATTATGCCTTCTCGGACTACAACTTCATACATTTTATCCCAACTTAGATTTTAAATGTATCGGTTTCATTTCTTATCTGACCACAATTTCATAAGATTTATTCCATTTATGACCACACGATAACCTAAGGGAATAGCAGAATGCTTAATCTTAATCTTAATCTAGGCTTCAATGGAGACACAAGTAAATGACTGGGACTCGCCAAAAGCGCCACCCAGCCACATTTTTAAAAAGTCCCCCTTCCCCAAAAAAGTCCCCCTTCCCCAAAAAAGTCCCCCTTCCCCAAAAAAGTCCCCCTTCCCCAAAAAGTCCCCCTTCCCCAAAATGTCCCCTTTCCCCAAAAAGGGATAATTTTTAGTTTTTTTTAACGCCCTTCTTTCATCCCCACCACCAGCACCAGGAGTGTAATGACCAAGGAGGGAATTTTCACAACGACTTAAATACATTCCATTGGTTCTCACCGAAGATCGAACCCTGGATCCTCAAGTCTAGCACATTACCACTCAACCATCCGTCCCCTCTCTCAGCTCACTGTGATAGCACATCGAAATATTACAAAGATTAAAATTGTTGACATTTTTTTCTATTTTTAGAATGTCCTGTTTCTGTTGTATGTAAACTCTGCAGCAGTATTTTAAAGCACAGCCATATTTTCATATCTGACGCAATACAAATTTGTATTTTTTTTTAATTTTTTTTTTGTATGTTACCTTGAAAAAGTTCAACTAAAAATACAACAAACATTTAAAAATGCTATACTCTGTTTTCCGCTTTTGTGAGTTTGTTGAATAAACTCGGAGAATTACAAATGGACCAACTATCAAAGAGAGGCGACTCTTAAATAATGTATTTAATCATTACACGCTCTTCAACAATCGAAACCCAGAGATCAGTTACATGTACTTTGAATCATAGATATATAGACTAGATCGCTTATGCTTATTTAACAGAGACCGAAAAAGTGTTTTATGTGCGAACCCTAACTTCAAAAAAAGAAGATTAAATTTCTTTATTTTTTTTTTGCTATTTGTTTATGCAATCTATGCGTACTTCCGTACTACGTCATCATAGTTGCAAAGAATTTGTAAAAATAAATAGGTTATACTCATTGTATTCGGGGAGCGACCATATAACACGTTTACATAGTCCGTAAGCGATCTAGTCTTATATATCTATGCTTTGAATAATAGAACAGAATAAATCAAACAAGTAAAAACCTCCATGGTAAAAAATGATGAAAAGAATTTAGAAATACGCCGAACGAAAAATTTATAAAAAACAAAACAAAAAAAAAAAAAAAAACAGCAATTTATGCGCTAAATGAAAAGAATAAAACTTGTTAAATGGATTTGGTGTCAAAGAATCCATTCAAATGTAAATGTACATTTTGTGAAGATAAAGGTTGTGCGTTATATTGATTGCACAGCGAGCAGGTGCATTTGTGTGTGAGCGAGTTGGTGGTGGTGGTGGTGGTGATGGTGGTGGTGGGGGGGGGGTGTAGAAGTTACATTGATTTAAAGTTGAATTATGGGATCAAACCGATCACATACTCCAAGATCACTTTTATTATTTCCCCCTTACCTATGGGTTGAACTGCGGATGGGTCGTGAGGGAACAGAGTTCTACTGTCGGCATGAAGGTTCTGGGTTCGATCTCCAGTTTGTAATCAACATTTCTGACCTGAGAAATTAAAGAGAATACCTTTGACAAAAAAAGATTTTTTAAAATATTTTTTTAATTATTTTCTGTGCATATTTCTTTACAATGATCAAGTTTTTCTCCGAAGTGTTTTTACTTTGGATAATGTAAATGTTTCGAAAAATGAACACAGCTTGCTTCGAGAAATTACCCTACATTTACATGTTAAATGAGGTTAAAATCTAAAAAGGATGAGAAGATTAGCTTGATAAATGAAATATTGATACTAGAACCTTGACCACTCGGTTATATTCGAGATTTTCATATGTACAATTTGTTTTTGTGTGAACGTTTCGAACACTTCCTTCACCCCCCCCCCCTACATAACGGTGATAGTTTAGAGAAATGTTGGTTAAAAATAATTATAAACATAAATTTAGTACTAAACTTTAACGCGTATATGTCTACAACTGTCAATAGTAACGCGAAAAACATCACACACTTTTTTAAATCTCCTTTACCTAAGAAAGTAACAGGAAAAGTAATAGGAAAAGTAACAGGAAAAGTAACAGGAAAAGTAACAAAAAAATCAACAGGAAAACTAACAGAATAAGAAACACGAAAAGTAACAGAATAATATAAGGGAAAATTAATAGGAAAAGTAACACGAAAAGTAACGGGAAAAGTAACACGAAAAATAACAGAATAAGTAAAAGGGAAAAGTAAAAGGGAAAAGTAACAGAAGAAGTAACCAAATCGTCACTTACTTTCAAGAACGATTCATGACTGAAATGAATATTACAAAGGTGTGGGAGACATGGGGTTGGGGCGGGGGGGGGGTGCTGCAATCAGGGGCGAAATAGACTAACGTAAGTGGGGCCCATCATTTCATTTTTTTAAAATATTTTCAAACTCCTTTTTTTTTCTAGTTTTAATAGGGCGTACAAACTTTACGTAACACTTCCCCCCCCCCCTGTCGATCTCTTCGAATTACCGCCCCCCCCCCCACGCGGGGAAACATTGCTCTATGGCTCAACCTGTTTTCGCGACTGTACCTCCAAAAGGTTGCAAATTTGTGTCCGTCGGTACCGCCCAGTAATTTCACAAGTAATTTTTTCTTATTCCTGGTTGTATTAAACAAAAAAAAAATATATCTGTCGCCGCGAAACCCGTACATGACCTTTTCCCCCTTACCCCGTGGGGTAGGGCGTACCTCAGGTTGAGACCCGCCGTGGCTCTAGGGCAGTAACAAACAAAAAAACAAACAAACAAACCCAGTTGTAATATTTTTATTTTCCATGACGTTGGGTCACGTGGTTTAGTTGATCTTCTGATTGGCCTGGTCACTCTTTGACTGGGTCAGCTGCCAACAAAGGTCATACAACGTCCTGTTCAGCCAACAGTAGTGCAATAGCGTCCAGACAAGCAGTCTTTGTTACTGAAAACGGGAAAAACGGTTTCACACTATTACATGTAATGGAGCCATGTAAAGTATGTTAAAAAGATGAATTCCATTCGGACTTGATATGGTTTGTATTTTTAAGACAGACAGGGGCGGGATTTGAAAGGGGGGGGGGCCTTTATGACCCCCACCTTTTTTTATAAACCTCGTCACTTTAACCAGCTTTAATCGTAGAGGGGGGGGGGAGGGAGTGGGAAAGAGAGCGGAGGGAAGGAGTGAGAGAGGGATTGGGAAAAGAGAGAGGGAGGAAGGATGGAGAGAGAGAGAGAGGTGGAAAAGAGAGAGGGAGGAAGGAGGGAGAGAGAGAGGGAGTGGGAATGGCTAGTGAAGGGGAGAAATCGGGCGGGGGATGAGAGAAGAAGAAAGGGAGGGAGTGAGATAGAGGGAGTGAGAGAGGGGGGATTAAGGAGTAAACAAGAAAACCTCATTGTCAGCCAAGCGACGAGTTGGCCTGAAATTTGAACTGCTACCTGGAATAGGATCTTGAATTTTGATATCAGAGAAATAAAACAGTTTTGATGCAGTATTTCTATGGGGGAAAAAATAGATGAGATGTGAACTTATGTAAGTGTACGCCAGCAAAAAGGTCCCCTGGTCAATCTGACCGTTGGCCGTAGATAGCCCATGCCCGGTCAAGTTTTTACTTATTTAAACAAATTATCTTTTAAATCCCAAATAAAATTTAACTTTTTTTGTAAATAGAAAGAATGGAATAGAAAAAAAAAACAACTTACAGTGTATTTGACTTAAACTATAAAAGTATTAGTGAAAATCAATAAAGTTCAGAAAGTCACAATGGGTAATCCACGTATTTATAAATAATTCATTTTCAAACAGGACCCATAAACTAGCCACGGAGTACAACGTCTTAACTCAAATTATAATTGCTTAATAAAAAAATAAATATAAACACAATCAATTAAAAAAAAAAGTAATAATATTTTGAAAAGTATACAACTAAATTAAATTTATAAAAAAATTGTAATCTGAGTGACTGCAAAATTACATCAGCCACTCCGCCATTTTGGATTTATAAGTCAGTAAGTAATCACAGGAGATTTATATCTTTTAACATTCTCTACATTTTGTAATGTTTATTTAGTTTAAGTATTTTCCTTAATGAACATACGTCTTCTTAAATTATGTAACATCAGATTCTGATTTATTGCAAATGTTTGACAAACAGGTCTGTGTGAAAAATACTAGAGAAGACATTCAGCTTAAAATGGCTGTAGCAACAAGTATAAAAAGATGTGGGTATATTTGTATGTTACATTACAGTTTTTTATATATATATATATATATATATATATATATATATATATATATATATACATATATATATATAGATAGATAGATAGATAGATAGATAGATAGATAGATAGATAGATAATCTTTGTATATAACTAATAAATAGCCTACATTCATAAGGACAGATAGAATATGCCTATATAGAATCACCAACCAATATTTTAAAAATGTAACATTTACCTTTCTCTTCAATCAATATTTATATATATATATATATATATATATATATATATATATATATATATATATATATATATGCATACATAGATACATACATATATATATATATATATATATATATATATATATATATTGAAATGAAATGAATGTAATAAATAAACAGAAGTAAGTTGTAATGTATCCAAGTCCTAACTTTAGATTTGTAGATATGAAGGAAATAATGATGTGTATCGTCATTGGATCTTTTAGAGAGAGAGAGAGAGAGAGAGAGATTGTGACATATGCTTCAATGCATTTGTACACGGCCATTCGCATTGGTGCCAGTCAGGCTCGAGATAAACTGATTTATCTGCCCCTGTTGAATCTATCGTGTCACACTTTAGGCCCAACTGTGTAGTGTGCTTCAACGTAAATCTCATGCATGATTGGCCTAAAGTTATTATAGCGAAGCTGTTATGTTCCATCATTTTGTGAGACACCATGTTGTCAAAATGTAAAACGTAAATATGATAGGCTTAACATTATTAGTAATATAACACTATAATAATTTAGCTGGGATTCATATATCTTTCACAGATACTGTTATATTCAGTTTTGTCATTTTGACTGGTCCACTTGTTACGTCACAAGATTCGGACGACTGCGCATGTGGCGCGGGTGAAAAATACAACCCAGACGGAGATCCGCTGTGTCTGCCTTGTGAGGAGGGGACGTACAACGACGAGGTCTGCCATCGGCATGTTGAATGCAAGAGATGTTCTATAGCGTACAGCTACAACCACGAATGGTTGTACAGGTATTGCACTCGAGTTTCCGACTCGGTCATCAAATGTCACAATAACTATTACTGTTACGTCAACCATCCGGGAATCCCCGGCGACTGCACACGTTGCATGAACTGCAGTTCCGTTGGTTGGTACGAGGCAAAGCATTGTGACGAGAAATCCGATACTATATGTTGCCCGAGGCCTGACATGGACGCGGTGGAAGACGAGTACGGACTATATAATTGTCAACAACTGACCTGTAATGCTGGCCAGTATTTGGACAACTCGCTTAGGATGTGCAGAAAATGCCCCGATCGCAGCTTCAGGCCGGAAAGCAAACATCGCTGGGCCCTCTGCGTCCAATGCTTCAATCTTGAGGACGATTCAGACCCAAATATGATTGTCAAGCATGACTGCAACTTCACGCATGACACGCAGGTGACCTGCAGGTCAGGCTTCTACCTTCGATTTGACACCAACTCGGTTTACGCATTACGCGTTTGCGCCAGGTGCAGAATCTGTGATCTAGAGGAATATGACAAATTCGAGGCCAGGCCCTGCGATATTGACACGGACACCGTCTGCTGTCGTGAGAAAAGGATGATAGCAGTTCTGTCAGACACTGGATTCAGTTGTGAGCGTCCAGTTGTTGAGACAGACCAGTTCACTTATGGTAAGTTAATGAAATGAGATTTTGCTTGCGGGAACGTTTTCACAATAAACTCACAGTAAGAAACTAGAATTCATTTAAGTTTACTCAATAACATCATATCTTAAAAAAATAATTTTTTTTTCGAAAACTAATAAAAGACAAAATAATTTTACATGAAATATTTTTTTAATGCTAAAATGAAAAAGTGAATACATATCAAAATTATTAACGTTTTAATAACAAATATTTTTTTTCAGGACCAAGTACAATATCTGAATCCCAATCCAAATCCATCAATACAGAAAATTCCCACGTGGACTTAGATATAGAAACTGGAAATGGCTGTACAGTTTGTGTATTTACACTTTGGCTCTCATTGTTTGCTATTGTTGTCGTTTTATTAGTGACTGAGTTAAAGTTTACCAGATTACTTTGATCTTCTTTAATTGTGACAATATTAACCACTTGGGCGGGTGGATTACTTTGTTCTTCCTTGAATTATCATCTTGTATTACACTGGTTTACAAATTTTCATTTTGTGAAAACTGCTGATATGCAAATAAGTGTTTCTTATGCAACTTTTTATGCTGATTCCAAATATGTAATCCAAATTTTTGTATCACGTCAGGATTTTTTGCAGTTTGACATTTATTAATGTAGAAAAAAGTCAATTAAACCAACAACAAAATGTACTTCGGTCATGCAGAAAACTATTGATATATACAAAATTATTTAAAAAAAGCAGATTTATTTTAATTTATTGTCTTCTACTGTACGAATTGTCTTTTAAGTGATTTGCGCTTATGAGCAGCGCCAGGATTGTGGCGTTTTAATGACCAGCAATAGTCGGCCATCATATTCGCGTTCCATCGACCTTAGTATCGACTCTCCATTGCACAAATGTCTTGATGGAATCTTTCACCCTGCTCTTCACTGTACGCACCAAGATTTTCAGGAAAGTAGTCTACATGGGAGTCCAAAAAGTGCAACTTTACACTCATGCGGCAACCCAAAGCCTGAAATTTGGCTATCATGTTCTCAACAAGACTTTTGTAATTGTCGGATTTAAAGTTTCCTAAAAAATTGTTGACAACATCTTTGAAGGCATTCCAGGCTTGTAGCTCAACTGTGGCCAATTTACATGAAAATTCCTCATCAGTCATTACTTCTATGATCTGCGGTCCAACAAAGATACCTGCAGTCAATTTCGCTTCACTTAAATGGGGAAATTTTTCTGCCAAGTATTGAAACCCAAAGCCAGTATGGTTCATATTCTTGACAAAAGCTTTCATTAACCCCAATTTTATATGCAGCGGTGGAAGGAGAACTCGATGTGCTTCCACCAAAGGCTTTAACTTTACACTGTGGCTTCCTGGAGTGAATTCTTCTCTCGCTGGCCACACTTTTTTGGTATAATGCTCAGAGTCTGCTCTGCTATCCCAGAGGCACAAAAAACATGGAAATTTTGAATACCCTCCTTGGAGTCCCAATATGATGGCTATGACCTTCAAAACTCCACATATCAACCACTTGTGCTGGTCATAATTCAACGAACTGAGCAACAGTTTCATGTTTTCATACGTTTCTTTTAATGTTACTGAGTGTGCCACTGGAAGTGATGATATTTTATTTCCATTAAATAGAAGAACTGCTTTCATACTGCGCTTTGAGGAATCAATAAACAATCTCCACTGATTAGCATCGTAAGCAATTCCCATAGATGTGACAAGGCCTTCAATATTATTACAATATAACAATTCTTGCTTACTTGAAAAAAACTGTACAAATTCTGTCTCTCGACATCTGTACACACTTACACTAGTATCAGGAGTGAGAAGGTTTCGTTCTTGTAAGCGGGATGCAAGCAGTTCAGCTGATGACTTTGGAAGGTTTAGATCTCTAACTAGATCATCAAGATCTTCCTGAGTAAAAAGTTTTGGTGTGACATCTTCTTTAAAAACAGGATCAAGAACATCACTACTGTCTTCAGAACTTGAGCTGTCATCACTTTCAAAATCATCCAGCTGAGTAGGAGGTGTAGGCACAGGAATGTCTTCGCAATGTTCTACAGGCCTCAAGGCTGACGGTACATTAGGATATAGAATCATGTGTCTGCTTTTTTTGTTGAATCCTACAACATTCGTCATGCAAAAATAGCAGTCCGTCACATGATTCGAAGGCTCACGCCAAATCATGGGCACACCAAATGGCATACTTTTCACTTTACCTTTAAACCACTTGCCAAGAGTTACTTCACAGAGTTTACAAATAACATGAGGCGCCCATGTTTTGTCCTGGTCTCCCAGTTTACATCCAAAGTATGCATGATAATATTTCTTTGTTAAATTTGATATTTTCTTCTTCTCAGCCATTGTGCAAAATCGTCCACAAACATAACAAAAACTGTCTGCTGAATTCGTACAATGTCTTGGCATTGTGAAATTTTTTTAAAATTTAAAATCAGCTAATCAAATATAATCTTAAACACATAAACAACAGCATTAAAATATTCAATTAAACTTGTGTTCAAACATAAAGTGATGACGTAAGCTGCTTATGATAAGCATAAAATTTGTAAACACAAATTTGTGGTTTTCTCAAAAACCTGACGTGATACAAACGAAATAAGTACATCAAAATTTATCATTTTTAATAAGCTTTCAGAAATTCATAATGTTTTGCTTGCAGTTTTTTTTATGTAAACCAGTGTTATTATGCGATGTCAGTTGAAAATATTGCACGGTGTTTATTCTTTTCAAATTACAAATATTTATGTTTGAGACTGAAACGTACGTTCAATATATTATTAATGTATTATATTTATGTGTAAACCTACAAATAAGCTGTCAAATATATATATACTTACTAACACATCGATTCCCTCCTCTTTGCTAATTAATTAGCAGAATGAACAGTTTAAAAAGTGTTTTTTATTACTTTCTGTTTGTTTTATGTTTAAAAATTAGAGTGTGTAGAATTAAGTAAAAAAACTTAGTTTCACAATTATCAAATTTATTCTATTCCAATCTGTGGTACATGTAGTCGTTTTTTTTTTCCTTTACTGTGCTAAACAAACCGTTATACGCCACAAATCACCTCGTCTTGAGTTTTGATTATGGCAGACAACCGAAGAAATTTTCTTAACGTTGTATAATTTTTGAGTCCATCTCCTCCTGACGGAATTCTCTTTCGTCTTTTTTTTTGTTTCTTAACTTGAATGAATTCATTGAAATGTATGTTGGTATGTTTGCACTTGGTAATGTTATTATAACGCAGTGGCTATGGTACCATCAAGCGGGACTCCGTATTTTTTTTTCCAGGTACCAGCAATAGATATTTCTCCACACCTTAACCCTAACCCTATCCATAACCTTATCCCTAACCCTATCCCTAACCCTATCCCTAACCCTAACCCTATTCTTAACCTTATCCCTAACCATATCCCTAACCCTATCCCTATTCCTAATCCTAACCCTATTCCTAACCCTAATATAATTGCTGGTACCCGAAAAAAAAATACGGGCACCAGCAATATTCTTAACCCTACTATAATGGTGCTTGGTGGTACCGTAGCCACTGCGTTATTTTAAACAGGACAGAAGTTAATACTGGTCATTATAAATATAAAATAATAAAAAAAATAGCCCCAAATAAATCACACAAGAGGAAACTATTTATCGACAATGTCTGAATATTAAACTTACTGTCAAGATTCTTTCTTAACAAATTCCCCTAAGCTACTATGCTCAATTTTTATGTGATTTTCTAACAGAAGTAAGTATTTACTCATTTAAAACAGCATAAGGTCGATGTCAAAGTAATAAATACACAACTTTAAACCAATAAGAAAAAAAAACGAAAACATTTTTTTTTTCAAAAATGAAGAAACAATATTTGGGTGAAATATCTTCAGAAACTGAAACACTAAACTGTCAGAATTATTATTTGCATTTGCCAAGTCACCTTCAAGGCCAGTCATTTGATCTCACAGTACCAAAAATTTACAGACAACTACGGAAATAACTTATTGCACTTGAGCATTTGTATTTTCCATATCATTACGGAAATGTACAATGATACACTGGGGAGGCGGGGTTGTGGTCGTGTGGTGTACAGCGGGTTCGAATCTAGGTGAGAACTTTGAGATTTATTTCTGGTCCTTGTTAAAGTCCACACAAGTCCACCCAGTTTTAAATTGGTACCTGACTTTAAGTTGGAGGGAGTAAAGGCGGCTAGGCGTTGTGCTAGCCACACAATATCTTTAAATGCCGAGGTTACTGAAACAGATGAATTCTACATTTCATCTGCCCCGGTGAGCCCTTTGGGGCTTAAGGGAACTTTACTTTTACTTTACTACAATGGTACACTAGTAAATAATGTTATTAAAAATATTACAGGAGCTATAAATCAAATAAACTTAAATATCACCCAGTGTCTGAATTTATTTTTACAAGACCCTGACTGAGTTAGATCATGAGATGTTGATCCCTCATTAATCATCAATTGGCCTTTTTTTTATCCACACTATGCCCGATAGTGCAATGTTTATGGAGGCAACACGGTAGACATGGGTAGGTGACTGGGACGCACCGGAAGTCGAACCTGTGACCCAACCACATCCAGGTCGTGCTGCGAAAATGAAGATCTAGCTCTCTACCACAGCGCCACCCAGCCGCCAAACAAACAAACAACAAAAACAATGTCAAGATAGCATAGAGTTCAGGTCGGCGTGTTTGTTTGAAAGGATGTATGCACATTTTGGTGCGCATGTTATAAAACGAAACATGTGGCGCTCTGTTAGTGAACAGCTACAAGTGGCGTGCAACGCGTAGATTTGGTACGTTTATTTTACATTCGCCCTATGCCATGTAACATACATGATGTTTGATGTGTGTGTGTTTATTTTGCATTCGCCCTATTTCATGTAACCAATTTATTCACATACATGATGGTGTGTGTGTGGAGGTATGTTGTATTGTTTAGACAATACGTTGTGTAGTGTAATATAGAAGTAGCATTGCGTAGTTTTGTCGTACATGATGTTGTTTGTAACATGTACGCCCTGAATTTAATGTAACCTGTCCGAATAATACTTGGTTAGCGTGAATTGGCCTGCACGAAGTGCACCTTAACAGCTCTGACACCTAGCCGTTCTGGAGGGAGCTTAGACCTAGACGGCCCAGGCTTGAGAGATCACTGGACAGCATAATGTAATAGCCGATATGTTATAATATAGTCTATTTATCGCATGTTAGTACTATTTGGGCCATATGCCAGTTTCTATGTTGTATTAGTTTAACTGGGTGGGTGATGGAAACGGACACATAAATATACTATTTTCTGTATAGTAATTTATACGTGGCATTTAAGTTATTTGTCTGATTATTTATCAAGAGTTATTGATTTGTATATGTTATATATATAAATATTAATGTGTATGTCCAACCTACGGAGACCTGGATGAACCTCTCGCAAAGAGTTTTTTTTCCGATTGGGTTGTGACAAACAAAAAAAAAATGTAATTGCCATAGAGGCACAACGGTAACTTTTTAACGAACTTTCACCTCTACCTACTAAAGACCCTTGGTTCTCATCGGGGATCGAACCCGGACTCACGTGTCGACTGTCGAGCGCTCTACCATCCTAAATTTTAAAAAAGTGACTTTTTAACTTCATTGGGTGACAAAAAAAAAAAACGATGCTAGAACATGGTCTGGATTACACATAAAACGAGCTTTTGAATTCGCCATTTATCACTACGTTACTATTACTTTGTCAAATTTTTTAAAAAATATATAAATTGTTCCTGAAAATTGAGTCTTGGTCATTATGAATGAGTATGGGTCTTTAGAAATTCAATGGAACGACTTTAAAACCAACATAGAAATTAGAGACATTGCAGGACAGCCCTATATCTCAATCGTGATCAAAAGAAGAAGATGGCTATTCCTGGGACATGTGATGACGAGAGACAACAGAAGAATAGTGAAACAATCGCTTAGCTGGGAGCCAACATGAAGAACGAAAAAGGGGAAGATCTCGCGAAACACTGAAAATAACTCTAATCAAAGAGGCAAAAAATGCCAATATAGATTGCCAAAAAACAATAGAAAAGCTAGCTCAAAACAGACAAAACTGGAGAGAAACGCTGATAGCCCTATGTGACGTATAACGGCACAAGAAGAATTAAGATGGGTCTTGTGAGTGCTTAATTGGGTCACCAAAAAAAAAACAGATTTGACCAATTCATTAAAAAAAAATAAAAGACAAAAGCAAACTTATTACATTTCTAGATTTTTGTTTTATCAGTTATTTCTCAGTTCTGTTTTGTTTTACAGGCCTGCAACTAAATTTTAACTCATAAAAAAGCAGTACCGAAATTGCCATTTTTAATACATAGATATCTAGGAAGACACAAATAGGATTAACTGTACACGCCAGTCAGAAGTAAATATAGAGCATGACTGTAAAGTGCTAATCGACCTATTAACAGAAATCATTTAACACGCACTGCATTGATAAGAAGTTCCAGCAAATGTAGAAAAAAAAATATTCAGCCTTACTTTAATAATTCATTCTTTCTTTACGTGATCGTCTAATAATAACCACAGATAGAAAAATAATTAGAATTACTGAAAGCTTACTATAAATACTAACCTCAGAGGAGTATTTTTAGATAAAAGTAATATTGGGTAATACTGTTCAATTTATTTATTTAATTTGAGTCCATTTTATTAATTGTTTATGTATTAATGTATCGGTTGTTTGTAAACATCAAATATTGTTGACCTTATGAAATTTAATATGTAATAAATAAATGTAAATTTATAAAACCGCTGACAAGTTTCTATAAATAACCTGAATATCAAATTACCTGTTTCCGTTGTAGCCATTTTTAATATTGCTGGATTCTTTTTAGAAAGATGGCTTCCACTACACTGTCCAAAATACGAGGTAAGTTATTCAGTTGGTTTATTTTTTTACCGTGACAACTATTGATAAACACAATTACGACCATTACAGTCAAATAAGAAGGACATGAAATGAAATTTAATATTCTAGCGTTATCAATGACGTTGACTGTAGATAACCATTTAAAAAAAATTGAAAACATATCAAATACTCTATCTGTAATGTACGAAGTTTTTTTTTTATATAGTAAAACTTTACCATAACCCCTGCTAGTGGGGTGGGGGAGGGGTGTGTGTTCGAGGGAAGTAGGGGTGGGGGGGGGAAAGGTTAATAAGATTTCAGTATCATTTCATACAACCAATATGATTTTTCTGACATGATATATGACAAGGTCTATTAGCAGCATTCGGCAAAGATCGATCAATATTGGCGATCGATACAACTTTTGGTTTTGTTTTTTTTCCCCTTACGTGAGATCTCAGGTTATAAAAAACTCAAATAAAAGAAAAATATCAAAGTGTGTGGATTTTTTTTTGTTTGCTTGAATACACACTATTATTTCCGTAGGCTGTAGGCGTTAAAAAAATACCGTTATGGTGCTCTATACAGCTAGTAAAGCCTATACACTTCTTTTTTATATAAAATTTACTTTTATTGTATTTAACAGATGCCATTCAATTTTCCATAATATTGATGATCACTCAATTAGCAAATTCCGATGAAGCGGGAAAATGCCCGTGTGAGAGGGGGCAGCGATACAATTCATCAGTCCCTACCTGTCTGCCATGTGAGAGTGGCACATACAATGATGAACAATGTCATGGAAATATTAACTGCAAGGCATGTGCAAGAGCGTACCGTTACAATCACGAATGGCTTTCACGGGAATGCACCCGCGTTTCTAATTCAGTAGTCAAGTGTCACAGAGGTTACTATTGCAACATTCATCACCCGGGATTTCCCGGAGACTGCACTAAATGCAGGAACTGTTCGTCCGAAGGCCTGCACGAGGCCAAACGCTGCGATGGGTACTCCGATACTTCGTGCTGTCCCGAGCCGGACATGGACATTGTGGTAAATGTCGACGGAGCCAACGAGTGCCATAAAACATGTAAAGCTGGTCAGTATTTTGACACCTTTCGGAGAATGTGCCAACAATGCTTGGATGGAACTTTCATGCCGGAAAGCAAACATCGCTCCGCGTTTTGCTACAGCTGCTTTGATTACAGCAACAATCCAGACCCGAACATGTTTGTCACGCATGCCTGCAACTTCACGCACAACACGCAGGTGACCTGCCGGACAGGTTTCTACCTACGACATCCTGGCAACTCGCCTTACTTCCTACCTGAATGCACGATGTGCAGAATCTGTGCACGACAGGTGCATGACAGATTTGAGGCCAGGCCCTGCGATAAATTCACTGATACCGTCTGCTGTTCTGAAGAAATGATGATTGCAGTTCGGACAGACATCGGATTCAGTTGTGAACGTCCGGCTGTTGGGGCTACCGAGTCCGACTATGGTAAGTGATATAAGATTAGGGGGGGTGCAATTTCACAAAATATTCACCTGTATTCAGTGGCGTATTTAGTGAAAATTATTCTCCTTTAGAGGTCCGGAAAATATATTGAACTACGGCACATGTCGCCCCTGGCTGGAAGTAAATATGTACCGTCAAGGGCGGATAACTCTAAACTCTTCCGTCTTATTGAGCCACACAGTGGGTAGAGACTAAACAGTGGCAAATTATATTACTTAATATTTCAAAAGCTTAAAATATTTTTTTTAATTAATTAATGAATGAAATAAAAATTAAAATTATTTCCTTTTTTTCAAAACCTATTGTACATGTTTATAAAAATGACATATTCAAAATGAAGCAGTGATGCACTCAATGACATTAAATTTTCAAGTTTTACATATTCTTTCAGAATCTGAAACAGAACGTGTTGCCGAAACCCAGCCTGTCAATACACAGACTAAACAAGTGAACATTCCGTCAGATGCGAAAGGCGGTTCTACAATAATTTTACTTTTAACCTATCCCTTAATAACTTTACTTATTATTTCAATAACATAATAGACGGGAAATTTTTTTTTATGTATTTGTTATTAATTCGAATTAACATTATAAACAATGTTCAAACTTATCAAGTCGACACTTCGTCATAGGCGAAAGATGGTTCTACAATCATTTCATTTTTAACCTACCCCTTAGTAACATTTCTTGTTATTTCAATAATATAATAGACGAGAAATTGTTTTTATTTTTTTTTATTTTTGTTATTCATTAGAATTAACATTATAAACTACTACTCAATGGCTGACACTTGAGCGAGGGGGCGGGTGGTCGTGCGGTAAAACGTTCAACTGTCGATCTGAAGGTCCATGGTTCCATATCCTGAGAGAACAAATGGATATTTCATATCATGTCTTATATCCCCCCTGCTATGTTTCCCTTGGTGCCTCCGTGACCATTGCACTATCGGTTATGGTGGGGATAAAAGATAGGCATTACAAAAACCGTCCCCTTTATAGCTTATAGTATCTAAGAGATTTCATTCTTACAATGACTTCATACACATATAACCATTTTTAGGGAACCATATATTGAAATATGTGTATTTAAATTAATTTTGCTTTATAATTAAATCTATAATTAATCAAAATCTATAATTATTCAAACTTAAATAACAGTTTTATAGTTTACTCTCTGACTTTCATCTTTGTTGTTGGAGAGAATAATTTCCCGAGCGTGTGCTGTTATATCGCCAGAGTTTAACAAGGGTAGATAACTACTTGAAAGTGCATTAAACATTACTTTTCGATTTGTTTCCCTTAGAAAGAAATGTGTTAATGTGTTTTTTTTCCGTGTGATGAAAGAGGTTCGAAGGTCACTCCGGTGATTTTATTTTTTTTTTGTGCGGTACCCAATTGCTGTTGATGTTATTCTTTCAATATCACTACATTTGTTGTAACATTTTTACAGATTTGTATCTCTAAAAAAAAAAAAGAACATATTTTCTAGTGGGATGCAAGTCTCAAATGTTTGAGAAAAACTGCTTAATCTAAACACTAATGTGGCCTTCATGCTAAACACCAATGCGACCTTCATGCTAAACACCACTGCGGCCTTCGTGCTAAACACCAATGCGGCCTTCATGCTAAACACCAATGTGGCCTTCATGCTAAACACCAATGCGACCTTCTTGCTAAACACCAATGCGACCTTCATGCTAAACACCACTGCGACATTCGTGCTAAACACCACTGCGACCTTCGTGCTAAACACCAATGCGACCTTCGTGCTAAACACCAATGCGGCCTTCATGCTAAACACCAATGCTGCCTTCATGCTAAACACCAATGCTACCTTCATGCTAAACACCAATGCGACCTTCATGCTAAACGCCAATGCGGCCTTCATGCTAAACGCCAATGCGGCCTTCATGCTAAACACCAATGCTACCTTCATGCTAAACACCAATGCGACCATCATGCTAAACGCCAATGCGACCTTCATGCTAAACGCCAATGCGACCTTCATGCTAGACATCAATGTCACCTTCATGCTAAACACCAATGTCACCTTCATGTACAATAAACTCTAATAAAATATTCATAAACCTAAAACAAAATGTTCAATATTTTTTTTATTCATGAACTTGACAAAAACAACAACTTGTAATGCAAATTCAAAGGCTTAATTCTTGGACCATAATGCTGCCGTTCACCTTCATAAAATTGACGTCATCAATAGTCATGGGGGTAGACAAAGTATGCAGATAGACCCCCTTTAGATACGTTACGATTCCCCTGGCAGTAATCAGGAGGTGGAGGTCAAAGGTCTCATTGACCACCAAGGTGTAAGCGGTGTTCGAGATGGTCACGCATTTAGCGGTGCAGGTCATTTCGTCGACGCACTGGGCCCTGAACTCGTAGGTCACATTGACAAAGTCGGACTTCTCGAATAGCTGAAGCATGACATTTTTGTGTTGCAGCAGGACAGCTCTCATGAATACCTGGACATGTAAATTGACAAAAAAGACAATTGTATTTTGACGATGAATTGTGGGTAATTTCAGATGGTGGTTGCGCTGTTTAACATCATTGACTTTTTTTACAAGTCCCTGAAAGGATGAGATGTTAATATTCTCTTAGCTCATATAAATCACTAATGATGACGTTTTTTTTTTAAGTAATCGTCTTTCACACACCTTCTCCCCCAATGGAGTCACAGCGGGAGGCATGCCGGGAGTCGAACGCGTAACCCATAGCAAGTAAAGATCGCACAAAAGCAACATGAAGATCCGGCTAGCTACCAAAGCACAACCCAGCCACCCATTGCATAATCGCCCCTTAACCCTCCTTCCCCCCCCCCTCCAAATGGGACAATTTTTGTAGGTTTTGGTTCTGCCCATCTTTTTATCCCCACTAGCCCCTCCAAAGAATATAAACCCCCGATCTAATCGATCAATTATTCAAATAATTGTCTTAGGCGGGTGAATGTTCATTTTTACAGGGGGCATTTCAATTAAAGATGGCGAATCATATTTTTTTTGTATCTACCCTTCAGTATCAAAACTACCTTGCTACCTGCATTGCAGTTTACCGATCATCAAATTGATAATACAATCAAATAAAAATAAGAAAACTCTAATAACATTTTAAACAGATTCTTTCAGATTCAATACACATACGTCGCCCTAACATACGTTTGATACTTACAAGAAACTTCAAGAAAAAATCTATCTTACCATATCTCCGATAGACAATTTTGAGATGAGTCCAACAGTGTTAGTCATGTTAAGGAATTTCGTGTCGTAAGCCAAATCTTGCATAAGAATTTCCTTCTTCAAGTTTACAGTCTTTGCTCCGTTGAATTCCAGTCCTATGACGCTCCTTCGGTCCGCATGTAAGCAACCTTTCCTATACAGAAAGCCTTTGCATGTCATGTTAGAAGTGCACATGAAGATGCACCGAAATCTAGACGTCGCGGGCACCTGGGTGTACACTACACCCATAAAACTTAAGTTTGAGTAAATTCTGAAGTTGTTGGTGTAAATCTCCTTCATTACACAATGGCTTACATGAATTAAAAATATTCATATGGCTGCCGTTTCTGGCCTCATGCTTTTATTTGTATTGTTTTAAACTATTGATGGTGGTCTATAGCAATGATCGCGGAGCGCATCCAGATCTAACATTTAAGTTTGTGCGGCCCATATAAAACTGATAATTCTGTTCACCATATTTCAAATATCTGTAATCTTAATAAATGTCTTTTATTGAAACGTTCATTTCTCAAAAAGCGGCTTACATAGATAGCATGAGGGCTATGTGCGTCGGTTCTTAGACCAACTTACCCTATTATAGACTAAGATAGCGTAGAATACAACTTACCAACTCAGAAACGCTAACCATAAAAAAGGTGTTTATTCATGCAGTAGACAAAAGAGCTTCCTCTCTGCAAATTTATTTTGCATGCAAATCCTATTTAATCTCATGTTTGTCTACTGATTTTATTCTTTTATATCTCTTTATAATCAGAAATCATTGTTTTCATCTCATCTTTAAACTAAGGGACGTTTGTTTACACAGATCAGAGTCGTGCATTAGAGTTCACCTGTCATGCCATTTATATTCCTGCTGTGCCTGATGCCAAAGTGGCTCTCACACGTTAGCGATTCGCCACGCACTTAGACACCTAACTATTTTTTGAGACTCACCAGTAAAGGAAGAAACAAAAAGGATGAACGGAAGAAATAAGGATGAAAGGAAGCAATGAGGATGAAAGGAAGGAACAATTATGAAAGGTAGAAATGAGGATGAAAGAAGGAAACAAGGATGAAAGGAAGAAATGAAGATGAAAGGAAGAAATGAGGATGAAACGAAAAAATGAAAATGAAAGGAAGAAAAAAGGATGAAAGGGAGAAATGAGGATGAAAGGAAGAAATGAGGATGAAAGGAAGAAACAAGGATAAAAGGAAGAAATGAGGATGGAAAGAAGAAATGAGGATGAAAGGAAGAAATGAGAATGAAAGGAAGAAATGAGGATGAAAGGAAGAAATAAGGATGAAAGGAAGAACAGCTAGCTTCAAGATAACAAATTATCGATTGATTTTTGACAACCCACTTCAAATCAGCTCGTTGGGGACAATTTTAGAATCATTGGTCTAGCAGTTTAAAACAATCAAGACCACTGGGTCATTAACTTTGGAAAACATTTCCAACTCTAAATGACCGATGGCCATCCCAGTTTCTGTGGTTCTTGGAAACAATGTCGGCGTGCTTTTACATGTATTTATGCAACAAATGAGACCCGAACACTGATGTGTGAAGAAGTCCCTGTCAGGATGAGATGAAACCTCTTAGATTCTATAAACCACCGGTGGGACGGTGTTTTAGCAGTGCCCTTCTTTCATCTCCACCATTACCGATAGTGCAATGGCCATGGAGATAACAAGGGAGATATATCCAAGACCTGAAAAATTTCCCTGGTCCTCACCGGAAATCGAGCCAGGTACCTTGAGATCGACAGTCGAGCGCTTTACCGCACGACCATCCGTCCCCCGAACACTGATAGCGAATCTTACAAACTTTTCCCCATCGATAAAACTCTAACATAGCGCATTTTTCTAACATTAAATGGTCAAATAAAGCGATTTCATTAATCGCTGTACGAGGACTAGTGGAGATATGGAACACTAAGCGCGGATAAATGATTTATATGTTACAATTCAAAAAATACTTTAACTTTATTTTTAATGATATAAATAACTTTCAGATATAGATACATTTTAGCATAATTTGTCTAATTTAAACACAATGTTGCACTGGACACTATAAATTATGATGTAGTGGCTCGCTCATTTAAATATTTGGAGAGACATATATTATCTGATTTTTTGTTATTAAATAACTCACAAAATGTTTTAATTTTTTAAGCAGTAGCTTCCCCTGAATTGAATAAAAATCTCGGAAAGCTTAATAATAAATATTTAAATGCGTACACTTTTCTATTACAAATAAATAATGAGAGTTTATTTAGTCACAGATTTTTTATTATTATTATTTTGTTAAAGTTGCCATTAATTAAGTAATTTTTTTTTTAATCAAATATTTTTATAACATTCAAAGTCATTTAGTAATGATTTAACTAACAGATGAGACTGTTACAGATGGACCGTTTGTGTATGTACGAATGGTCGAGGGAGATAATCGGTGATTAACTAACGGAGGAGACAGTCGCAGATTGACTGTTTGTATATGTATGAATGGTCAAGGGGAGAGAATCGGTGGTTAATTACGGAGGAGACTGTTACAGATTGACTGTTTGTGTATGTATGAATGATCGAGGGAGAGAATCGGTGGTTAACAACGGAGGAGACTGTTACAGATTGACTGTTTGTATATGTATATGTCAAGGGGAGAGAATCGGTCGTTAACTACGGAGGAGACTGTTACAGATTGACTGTTTGTATATGTATGAATGGTCAAGGGGAGAGAATCGGTCGTTAACTACGGAGGAGATCGTCAGAGATTGACTGTTTGTATATGTATGAATGGTCAAGGGGAGAGAATCGGTCGTTAACTACGGAGGAGACTGTTACAGATTGACTGTTTGTATATGTATGAATGGTCAAGGGGAGAGAATCGGTCGTTAACTACGGAGGAGACTGTTACAGATTGACTGTTTGTATATGTATGAATGGTCAAGGGGAGAGAATCGGTCGTTAACTACGGAGGAGATCGTCAGAGATTGACTGTTTGTATATGTATGAATGGTCAAGGGGAGAGAATCGGTCGTTAACTACGGAGGAGATCGTCAGAGATTGACTGTTTGTATATGTATGAATGGTCAAGGGGAGAGAATCGGTCGTTAACTACGGAGGAGACTGTTACAGATTGACTGTATATGTATGAATGGTCAAAGGGAGAGAATCGGTCGTTAACTACGGAGGAGACTGTTGCAGATTGACTGTTTGTATATGTATGAATGGTCAAGGGGAGAGAATCGGTCGTTAACTACGGAGGAGACTGTTACAGATTGACTGTATATGTATGAATGGTCAAAGGGAGAGAATCGGTCGTTAACTACGGAGGAGACTGTTGCAGATTGACTGTTTGTATATGTATGAATGGTCAAGGGGAGAGAATCGGTCGTTAACTACGGAGGAGACTGTTGCAGATTGACTGTTTGTATATGTATGAATGGTCAAGGGGAGAGAATCGGTCGTTAACTACGGAGGAGATCGTCAGAGATTGACTGTTTGTATATGTACGAATGGTCAAGGGGAGAGAATCGGTGGCTAACTTGTGATAGAATGAGATCAAGGAACGCGTGCGCGGGGTGGAGGGGGGGGGGTGCGTGTGTAGTGAACTTTCAACGTGAGGGTCCCTCGTTCGATACCCCAAGGAGGACAAAAGGATTTTCAGTTCAAGGTGAAAACTCCCGCTATATCTCGCGAACTATATCTCCCGTGGTGCCTCCATGGTCATTGCGCTACCGGCTATGACAGGGATGAAAGAAGAGAGCACCATAAAAACCACCCCGTTAGTGGTTTATAGGATCTAAGAGATTTCATATAATCCTTTTATGGACTTCACAAACACACACACAGATACACACACACACGCACACACACACACACACACACACATTCAGTAAAGATACGTTCTAATTCACGTGTAGCTGAGCTATGACATTTTTAATTAGGTCCAAAACAAAATCAAAGTCAATTGTATTTCAAAACAATTGGATATCATAAAGTGCAATTTGTAGTCCAGATAGGTCTTTGTTATCGACCTGGAAAATATAAATAACAGCTAAATAACAACCCAATACAAATTAATCATAATCCTTAAATACATAATCGTCTAACCCAGTGGTCGGCAAAGTGCGGCTCCGGAGCCGCATGTGGCTCTTTGGCGAATTAAGTGCGGCTCTGGCATTTAGTTTTTTTTTTTTTAGTGTACTACTTATTTAGTGTAATAAAATTTAG
Source organism: Bulinus truncatus (assembly GCA_021962125.1). Classification (NCBI taxonomy): domain Eukaryota; kingdom Metazoa; phylum Mollusca; class Gastropoda; family Planorbidae; genus Bulinus; species Bulinus truncatus. Next base: position 6,228,043 of record JAGDYQ010000032.1, on the reverse strand, counting down.
TGTAATAAAAGTTTACTAAACAAGCAGATTTGGCTCCATTTTTTTTTTAATTGTTGTAATGTTCATATTTGGCTCTTTGGCTGATAAGTTTGCCGACCACGGGTCTAACCCATGCGTGCCTAAGCGTGTGTCCCCCTCGCAGGATTTATGCAAAGGAAAATAACCCATTTATTACAAGTTCGTCATAGTTGAACACGGTTATATCCCTTATTTATTAATGATATCACTCGCTGGTCACAGCCAGATTCGGCTGGCTTTTCAACTGGTAAATAATGAAATGCTTTTAGGAAAATTTGTATTTTGAACAAGATGACATTATTTAATAACTCTATGAGATTAAAAAGGTCTTATTTTAAAATAAAATGCAAACAATTAATTATTTCGTGAAATAGATCTAAATTCTAAATAATTAGAAAAAAAAAACAAAAAAACAAACTTTGCGCCCATAATATTTATTTACATGAAATCTAGTTCAGCTTGTTTACATTTATCCAACACTGTAAAGCTGCTGTAAAGCGCAATGTAAATCAACAACAACGTAAACTCCCCATCATCATTAAACCGCATGTTCCGAGTATCGCATATTCGCATAAGAAAGGTAAGCACTTATACCACATTGATTCGCAAACTTACGCGTGAGGGGCAGCCCCCGTAGCGTGAAAATTCTACAGCAGGGACCAAACACTCTACAGCAATGGCCGGTCCGCTAGCGGAGGGGGAAGGGCGGGGGCAGGAAATAAATGTTAATAAGTAGAGCAAACAGGTAGAGGGGGGGCAGACAAAACGCAGAGGAGCCCGGCCCTGTAGCCCCCCCACGCACGCTACGGGCCTGGTCAGGGTACCCATGGAGATACTTTCACACCATTTCAGGGATACATTCGTCAATTAACAAAATTTGAGAACCTCTGACCTAATTAAACAATAATGAATATAAAAGCGATTTGGGTTCTGTGTTAAATCGAAAGTAAAGAATTAATACAACCGTATTCCAGTTGAAAATACAATCATGAAAAAAATCGGATCTGCCCGAAACAAAGAAAATAACCTAGCCTACAGATCAAGCCTAAGGGGATATAACTCTATGCAAAGGTTTTGCAGGGTACAGCTAGTATTTCGAAATTTGCATTTACGTGTGTTTAACTTACATCAACACAAATAAACACAATTTTAAAGAAAAAAAAAAACAGGTTTACAAGCTTAACTCTTTCACCATCATGCCACCGTAGACTCTGACGTAATTTGCCTCGTTAACAGACATAGGGGTAGACAGGGTGTGTATGTACGACCCCTTAATATATGTTTTGATGCCCATGGTAGTGACCAGGATGTTGACATCGAAAGTTTCATTGACCGCCAGGGTGTTATTGAAGTAGGTCGTCTGGTTCCACGCGCCGTTGAACCTGTTCGCCACGGTCACGCACTTCACTTTGCAGGGCGCATAGTTGTCCCACCTGGCCTTGAACTCGTAGGTCACGTTGACCGACGCGTTCTGCTCATAGATCTGGAGTGTGACGTTGCTCTGCTGCAGTAGAACGGCTCTTAAGAACACCTGGAATCGTTACATAAAGACTGCAATTAACAACGTATGCTAACGTTGATGTACAAAAAAAAGAGAAATTCAATGACAGAAACTCTGAACTGTTCTATTAATAGTAACGACTAAAACATAACTTTCTCGGAGAGGAGATGCGCGCCGCCTAGTCCATAAATTCCCAGAAAGGACATTTGAAAACAGAATTCGTTCTACCACCCCCCCCCCAACGACCACATCAGTTAAAAAGTTAAAATAAACAATAGCAGCATAACTTTAATTCAAATCTCAAGGCTTCAATATGTATGATTCACGTAGAAGCTGCGTATTGACAATAGAGAGAGAGAGAGTCTATGGTAGCTGCTTATCTGTCGTCCGATTGAAAATGGTGTAGTATAACAACGGTTCGATCCCCCAAGAAAGTCTGTCACCCAATACGTTAGATGATTGGTGCTCAAACATTTACAATCCGCTACCCACATTATGAAACAAGTCTTATTTTCACGATTTACCTGATTTTTTTTTTTTTTGTTTTGATTAAAAGTTGTTGTTTTTTTTTATTTTATTTTTGCGTACATATTTTGATATTTTTGAGACTAACCTAAATATTTTCGCCCCACAGTCAGCCAGTAAGGGGGCCACTAAATTTGAGGACCACTGCGGCTTTAGTGATTTCTCATCGGGCGTTGCAGTCTAATATGTCGTGCTGGAGAATGGACGCAGGCGTACTTATGAGGCGGTTATCATAGCCCCAGCCTCACGCCCCAAAAAATTTTTCTAGGGTGGCCCCCAGGGGCGAGGCGTGAGTGTTGCTGGTTATAACTCTTGGAGAAATATTTATTGATGTTTTTATGCTATATACAAGGCACAAAAGAACAGATTTATATAGTGGCATAAATTTTTAGACTATCAACATATCCGGTATATAAGGTTATTTATATATATTTAAACTTGTATTCATTTTATTATGAATGTTTATTCTAACTGTATTCAATAAACGCAGGACCATTATCTAGCATTTTCTAGAAATATGACCTTGACTGGCAACACCCACGCCTCGCCCATGGGCGGACCCCCAACAATTTTAGTTCGACTCCCCATGAAATCAAGACCTCAGTGTGTCACGAGCTGTGTTTGTCAAAGCGACACTGAAATTAAAAAAAAAAATCTGGCACAACACCGGTCATTGGTTAGTAACAAATGCAATAGACTGACCGCACATCTTTACAAATAAACGTCCCAAATAAATGTCCAAAAATAATGTCCAAAATAAATATCCGAAATAAATGTCCGAAATAAATATCGGAAATAAATGTCCAAAATAAATGTCTGAAATAAATATCCGAAATAAACGTCCCAAATAAATGTCCAAAATAAATGTCCGAAATAAATGTCCGTAATGAATGTCCGCAAAAAATAAAAAAAAACCGGAAGAGTACTAAAAACTTACCATGTCTCCGATAGATAATTTTGACTTGAGTTCAACAGTGTGCATGTTAAGGTCTGTGGTGTTATATTCCAAGTCCTGCATGATAATTTGCTTCTTTATATGAAATACCACAGTGATAAAAAATTGCACACCAAATACTTGACTTCTATCTATGTGGAAGCATTCTGAAATGTACTGAAAGCTAGTGCACGTCGAGCTAGTTGTGCACAGAAAGATGCACTGAAATTTGGACACATTTTCAACAATGGTGTACACAGCATTCATAAAATTTAAATTTGTGTAAGGTCTATAAATACTGGTACGAATTTCTCCCATTTCACATCCAGAAATAAAAACTACAAATATGCAAATGGCTATTGTCCTCATCTTTTGCCTCATTAAAAAAAAATAATAATGACGTTAAATAATAGAAGTGACTGTGAGCAAAATATGAGCCTTTTAGTCTTTCTTTCGTCTCTTGTGGCTGTAACACGACTGATGTGCCGCAGTATGGCTCTCCTAGCCAATGGTTCGTCTCTTGTTAAAATGATTTTTCGTTGTCCGATTATTTATTTATTTATTATTTTTGTGTCGTTAAATTGAATCATAGTAAAACAAAATAAAACATCGTGATATTTTTTCCATTATAGATTGCTGCCCTTAGTTTGGCATGTAAACGCTGTTGTTTGAACAGTCTCATGGCTCAATTTTATTAAGTCAGGGTGTCAAATATAACGACGTCCATCAAATGCACCTCAAAGTACATGAAAAACTATGTACGTAAATAGAACGGAGATATAAACACGATGGTTGAAGGTTTATTTACATAGCAAACTCAACAACACTGGGTAAAATGCAAGTAATACAACTTGTAATTTCTCAAAATTGTGTTTCAATTCTAGTGTATTAGATCACATCTTTATGGTGAAAGCTTTTTTTTTATTTCTGAATGGAGCATTGTCTCTTTGGAAGAACTGTGTGTTTGTGAATCTGTCCCTTTATAAAGGGACCATCGGGGTCAAATAAAGTAGAGTTCATCTGCCGATGTGTGTAAAAAATCTCTCAGATCGTATACAAACCGCTAATGGGGCGGTTATTATGGTGCTCTTCTTTCTTCCCCACCCTAGACGATAGTGCGATGATCATGTAGGCACCATTGGAGATATAGCGGGGGGACTATAGCCATGACCTGAAATATCCATTGGTCCTCACCGGAGATCGAACCAGTGATGCTCAGGTCGACCGTTCGACAGTCGAGCGCTCTACCACACGACCATCCGTCTATTTCTGTAGCCACGGCTGTTCTATCGGAATGTGTGTGGCTACCAACACACACACAGCCGTCTTTACCTTCCACTAAAAATGTCGTGTACCCCATAAGAAACCTGGGGGGTGGACGTACGGACATGGTTATCGATTGAACCAGTGAGGTCAGATGAGTGGACTTAATAACATCGATCGGAAAAGAAGTCCTGGCAATCGAAAGGGGGGATCGAACTCGGGACCTCTCTGTTAGCAGTCTATCGCTCTACCACGCCGCCACCTTGCGTTTGTACAGCTACACATTATTTAAATACAATCCGCATCGCTCAATAGTGTGGATATTCGCATCGCTCAATAGTGTGGATATCCGCATCGCTCAATAGTGTGGATATCCGAATCGCTCAATAGTGTGGATATCCAAATCGCTCAATAGTGTGGATATCCGCATTGCTTAATAGTGTGGATATTCGCATCGCTCAATAGTGTGGATATCCGAATCGCTCAATAGTGTGGATATCCGAATCGCTCAATAGTGTGGATATCCGCATCGCTCAATAGTGTTGATATCCGAATCGCTCAATAGTGTGGATATCCGAATCGCTCAATAGTGTGGATATCCGCATCGCTCAATAGTGTGGATATCCGAATCGCTCAATAGTGTGGATATCCGAATCGTTCAATAGTTTGGATATCCGAATCGCTCAATAGTGTGGATATCCGCATCGCTCAATAGTGTGGATATCCAAATCGCTCAATAGTGTGGATATCCGCATCGCTCAATAGTGTGGATATCCGCATCGCTCAATAGTGTGGATATCCGAATCGCTCAATAGTGTGGATATCCGAATCGCTCAATAGTGTGGATATCCAAATCACTCAACAGTGTGCATATCCGCATCGCTCAATAGTGTGGATATCCGAATCGCTCAATAGTGTGGATATCCGGATCGCTCAATAGTGTGGATATCCGCATCGCTCAATAGTGTGGATATCCGAATCGCTCAATAGTGTGGATATCCGAATCGCTCAATGGTGTGGATACGATATGTCTCAGCAACTTGAAGTAACTATAACCACTTGTCAACCAATTCCAATTATGCTGGAAAGATTGCATTTTAATGCACTTTGATTAATTTTGATTGTTACTATCAAGAACAATAATTTTGTTTTCAATATTAAATAGTTAGAATGTATAGTCTAAGATCAATTTCTTGTAAAATTGCACACGGCAAGAAAGACAAAAAAAAAAGAAAAAAATATATATGTTTTGATATAATACTACAATGTAGTACTACATAGTTCACTTTAGAATAAACAAGATTAACTGCACGAAAACATATTTTGAAAACTTCAATTTATAAGGATCTACCAACGAATCAAAATTGTAACAATGCTTCAATCATGAACTCCGAGATCAGATTAAATCGAATTCTCAGACTTCAGTGCAGTTGTTTATTTTATATACTGACCTACATAGAGAGTTCTTCCACCTTCATAGTACCGTTAATCAGAAGATAATTAACTTTGGAAATTGACAGTAAACCATTTTCAAGGGTGTGTAAATATCTTCCATTCAAATATGTAACTATGCCCGCTTTCGTCAGTAGAACGTGTAACTCAAATGTTTTGTCAACAACAATGTTATTGTATTCACTGAAGCTCACATATTGCGAGGAATTCCATATACTGTTTAGTTTGTTATTGATGGTAATATATTGAGAGAAGCACGGATAATCGTGGCATCCGGCTTTAAACTCGTAGGTGATATTTGTGGGTTCCAATTCTTCCATAAATTGAACGGTGATATGATTGTGTTTTAAGTAAACCGCTCTTAAATACGCCTGAAAGTAAAAATAAAAAAAAAATACTAATTATATTCATTTCTATCGATTTTAAAAGGTTTAAAAATAATTAATATTTAATCAATCTGATGTTAGCGATGTTAGAAATTCACGAAACGTTTTTACTTTCACCTGCGACTTTTAATGAACAAACATAGTAAGCAAGTGTAAGTAAAGTTTCCTTAGCCATAAATAATGTGTCATGAAGTGTAGAATTTACATGTTTCTGTAACCACGGCATATGAAGGTATTGTGTGGTTAGCACAACGCCCAGCCGCCTTCACTTCCCCAAAATAAGTGAGGTACTCATAATATACTGGGTGGGCTTGATGAACGTCATACTTTCACCAGGACAAGGGAAATCCCCTTGGTTCTCCCCCTTAGGTCGAAAGATCTAGACCACTCGGATAGTCGTGTGGTAAAGCGCTGGACTGTTGACCTGAGGGTCACTGGTTCGATCTCCGGTGAGGACCAATGGATTTTTTTCAGGTCATGGCTAAAGTCCTCGCTGTATTTCCCGTGGAATCTCCATGGCTATTGCACTATCGGCTATAGTGGGGATGAAAGATGAGCATTGTAAAAGCCGTCCCATTAGTGGTTCATATGATCTAAGAGATGTTATATCATCCTTACAGGGACATCACACACACACACACATACACCACCCGGTGATCACTAAACACATTCACACCCAAACACGCAACCTAAGTAAATTCTGAATTAAAAATTTGTTCACCGTAAATTAACTCCCATTACTTATTTGACCAATTTCATGGTCAACAGATAAGATCAAACACGTGAAATACTTCAACATTAAATTAGTCGAATATAGTTTTAACTAGTTGTTAGTTGTCTATGATATCAACTCTATCATGCACGGGCAAACTACGACCCCTGGGCCGAAAGTGTCCCGCTGGACTATTTAATCCGGCACGCCCCGTCGTTTCAGAGTGAAGCCCAGAAATAGCCAACATCATGGGCGCAACCAGTATGTTGAAGTTGGTAGGGTCCAAAATATTAGGTAATATGAAAATTAGTATGTCTGCTTCCCCCCGCCCCCAAATTTGGTAGGGTCGAATACCAGTGGCTTGATTTTTGGTAGGGTCCGAACTCCGGACCCACACGACCCGTACATAGGTTGCGCCCATGGCCAACATAAGTAGTATTACACTTAGTTTAAATAAGTTCATGTATAAACTCTATCCGTCTGTTTTTTTATCCGGCCCGCTGGCCAAGTTTACAAAACCAAGGTGGCCCGTGGCTTACAACGTTTTTCCCACCCATGAACTATACAATAAAAATATCAAGAATAGCGGTTATCAAATTGCAAAAAAATCAAAGTTTACCATGTCACCAAATGACAATGTGGAAGTAAATATTACTCTATAGGTCACAGAAAGATTCGCCGGGTCAAAGGGCAAATCCTGTACAAATATCTTTTTCTTTATCAGAACTTTTTCACTCTTGTTAAATATCAGACTGTTGACATTAATTCTGTCTTCATGCAGGCAAGACGATCCAGATGTTCCGGATATTTCCGAAAATCCATAATGAAATCCCGTGCAACTAAAGTTTGATGCACAATGAAATGCACAATGAAACTTAGACGTAGCCATCCGAACTGAATACGCATTACCGACAAATCTCATGTTTGCGTAAAGTTTGAAGCGGGTCATTTGCATAGATGTTACACTTTCATCAAACGTAGCAGCGACAAAGAAACTGGTTTTCATTAAACAATATAAACATGGAATTCCTAAATGAATCATTGTTCAATTTAAATTAGAATTATTTTGTCTGTGTAGCACAATGGTGACGAACTTATTATTGGGGGCCGCCTGCCTTAAATTCAACCAAAAAAAAAAAAATATTTTCAGCACAATGCAAACACTCGAATAAAGTCTATAACTATAAGTTAACTGAACGTATTCTTGCTCCGACCACTGTCTGGCTGTATTTACATATTATGTTGCCATGAATCAGCTGGGTTTTTTTTTTTTAGGTTTTTTTTTTTTTTTTAAAAATCATACTTTTTTTTTATATTTTACGGTAAATTTAGCGCATCGAAAACGCCCGTTACTGTAAATTACTGGATGTGTTCATAATAATAACTGCACAGTCAGGTACATTAGTCCAAAAAAAAATAGTTGCAATCGATGGGAAAATGCAAATATAATAGCCCCCCCCCCCCCTCAGTGGCGAGACTGTGTTGGGGGGGGGGGTGAGAATTGATTGGTGTGTGGGGGGGGGACAGGGGTAGTAGTTCTGCTGTATATACATGTAGTTGTTACCATTTGTCTAAAGGGGGGGGAGGGAGGGGGGTGAAACAGTAACATTTTGAAATTTCAACCCTACTAACCAAATAATAGATGGTTGTCAATAGAAATAATGACGTAAACTGTATGTCTGTTCTAAACTGAATGCTTGACAGGAAAAAATGGTCGTGGAAATGACGTGAATAATTCATTCAACTAATTGTAACTTCGGACTTTGAAGAAGAGTTGATATTTCTATAGAGCGAATTCGTTTAGTGTTCCGGTTTCATTGTTATGAATTAGAAAGAAGAAAAAAATAAATATTTAATTGCCAGATAATGGACTGCCCTTTGTATCCTAGCAGTTCGATGTCACCCTGCTGTCGTGAAATGTTTCTGTAGCCCCAGGAAACTATTAGGGGTTGTGTGGGTAGTACAACGCCCATAGACTTTATATATATATATATATATATATATATATATATATATATATATAGATAGATAGATAGATAGATAGATAGATAGATAGATAGATAGATAGATAGATAGATAGATAATAAGATAAATAGATAGATAGATAGATAGATAGATAGATAGATAGATAGATAGATAATAAGATAAATAGATAGATAGATTGATAGATAGATTGATAGATAGATAGATAGATAGATAGATAGATAGATAGATAGATAGATAGATAGATAGATAGATAGATAGATAGATAGATAGATAGATAGATAGATAGATAGATAGATAGATAGATAGATAGATAGATAGATAGATAGATAGATAGATAGATTGATAGATTGATTGATAGATAGTTCGCAGAGTATATCATGGCTGATTTATTGACAATGTCCAAAGTCACAACTGACTTGGCTAAGCAAGAAACAAAGCAAAATTTCGTTATTAATAAACACAGATAAGCTCTAACAATACGCTATTGAGCATTTGAGGTCTGTGAATTATTTAACGAGCATTGGAGCGGAAAAGGCAATTAACAGCTTCGAGGGGGGGGGGACTATGAAACCGGCTAGAAATCAGTACTCAAGATCCAAGATATACTTTTGTTTTGTTTTTTTTTTTCTGTATGCTTCTTGCCTCTTTTATTTATCAGTGCCTTAGTTTTCGTTCTTTTATTGTAGATTTAAACACAGACGACTTCACACACAGTGCATTTAAACATGTAAACATAGACGTCTTCACACACGCAGTAAAATTACACATGTAAACATAGACGTCTTCACACACGCAGTAAAGTTACACATGTAAACATAGATGTCTTCACCCTCAGTACAGGTACACATGTAAACATAGACGTCTTCACACACGCAGTAAAGTTACACGTGTAAACATAGACGTCTTCACACATAGCACAGGTACACATGTAAAACATAGACGTCTTCACACATAACACAAGTACACATGTAAACATAGTCGTCTTCACACATAGCACAGTTACACATGTAAAACATAGACGTCTTCACACACGCAGTAAAGTTACACATGTAAACATAGACGTCTTCACACATAGCACAGGTACACATGTAACACATAGACGTCTTCACACACGCAGTAATGTTACACATGTAAACATAGACGTCTTCACACATAGCACAGGTACACATGTAAAACATAGACGTCTTCACACACACAGTAAAGTTACACATGTAAACATAGACGTCTTCACACACGCAGTAAAGCTACACATGTAAAACATAGACGTCTTCACACACGCAGTAAAGTTACACATGTAAACATAGACGTCTTCACACATAGCACAGGTACACATGTAAAACATAGACGTCTTCACACACGCAGTAATGTTACACATGTAAACATAGACGTCTTCACACATAGCACAGGTACACATGTAAAACATAGACGTCTTCAAACACACAGTACAATTACACATGTAAACATAGACGTCTTCACCCTCAGTACAGTTACACATGACTTGTTCTGATGCCAATGTTTATTACACAGCAAAGTCAATTAGCATCGAATGTCATACAATATCGATGATAGTTACAGACTCCCTTTCAGTTCGCTAAGTCCAATAACTTGACCATAAACTACTCATGACCGTTGTCCGCTCTATCTAAAAATCTTTTGATCAAATCTCAACTAACCTTAGGACTGCACTCTATCTTCTACTATAATGGACTTCTTCAGACTACTTCGTCAACTCTTTACAACTGTCTCGCTCCAGTTTTGATCTACAACTCAAACTCGCCCAAGATCCATGCTACTGCACAATGACAATCATCCGTGATCGACTGCCCCACCCTAAATGAGGAGAGGTGGGTGTGGGGTAGGGGGAGTTTGATCGACTGAATTAGATGGGTTTGAAGTAGGGGATGGGGGGGGGGGGAGTTAAGACATCAAATCCTGTCTCCACGAGCACAATAGTCCTTTGTTGTCGGTGCGTAGCCAATAGTGTGACGACGCGACTTCGTCCAAGTACGGCTGTCTTGACCTAAGTGGAAAGTCGTGATCCAGCTCCCGGGCACATGACCGCTCTGATCTGTGACCTGCTGACCACCGGCTCTTGTTGACACTTTATGTGGTGAGAATAGTGAGGGGGGGGGAGGGCGAGGAATATTATGTAAGGGGTAGTTCTGGTATTGGAGGGACTGTGATATTAACAACAGCAATGTTCAATTCCTGGATAATTTCCATTTAGTTTTTATTTGGCTAACAACTTTTTTTTAATCATTATTTATTTCTAAAACCATATTTTGCATCGGCTGCATTCCCTAGAATTCCCTAGAGGCCTAATTCGTCGAATACATTGAGTACAAAAACTGCATGGGTGCAGTGTCGTACCTAGGGATTTGGGGGCCCTGTGAGCTTGGCCTCAATGGGGGGTCCCAGCATTTTGACATTCGACACCATGACATGAGATAATGTACTTAATATTTAATTTAAACTGAACATTTTTCGGGACGCCACATGTTATATGGCCCACTAAAATACAGTACAGGTCGTCCCATGGTATATGGCCTACTGTAAATACAGTACAGGACGCCCCATGGTATATGGCCTACTGTAAATACAGAACAGGACGGCCATTATCATATTACCTGCTGCACATATAGCACAGGATGACAAAAACAACTTAAAGCTTTCAGCTCAAAAAAAAATGTTTCGATACATTAGTCTCCTCTGGCTGCACTTAGTTATCTCACCGTCGATAAATATGAATTCGAAAATGGTTCTCTTTTATGATTGAATCTATAAAACCTGAAATATTAAACAATAAAAACTTTAATTGGCTTTTAGCCAACTTTTATTATTGAATATATAAAACCTGGAATTTTAAACAATAAAAACTTTAATTGGCTTTTAGCCAACTTTTATGATTGAATATATAAAACCTGGAATATTAAACAATAATAACTTTAATTGGCTTTTTGCCAACTTTTATGATTGAATATATAAAACCTGCAATATTAAACAATAATAACTTTAATTGGCTTTTAGCCAACTTTTATGAATCTCTTCATTCACAGATGGCTTCGTGCATTAACAGTGGCGCCGAGAGCCAACACAGGCCCCAGGGCAGGACATCATAGCGGGCCCCTTAATAAACAATAAGTCGTGAAAAAAATTGACATAGTCGGGGCGGCCGGGCCCCCTTACAGATGCGGGCCCCCCTGGCAATGACCCCCCCTTCCTTCCCCCCCCCCCTCTCGGCGTGCCTGCGTGTATATCCAACAGAAGAGAAGATTTAGAAAAAGTTAGTGTCTTAAAAAATACGATTCATTCATTTGAGAGCTCATGATAATAAAAAGGCTTTAATTTTTGCGTTATTTTAACTATTTTTTAAATTAATTTTATTTAAACAACGCTTTCTTAAGACGTTCTGTGGTTCTTAAACTGTAGGGTAGCGAGCAACCACTTCAAATTTGAAATTATCCTGAATTAGTGCAGGTAATTTCGGTGACAGGTATTTTATGTTTACATCTTGTAGTTTCATTCAATAAGTTTTATTCGATTCTTCGTGCCGTGCTCTGTAAATATAAAAGAAAAACCAATACAAATATATATACAATACAAACATATATATATATATATTAGGGTGTCCCAAAAAATCCAAGTTTTGAACTGTTCAATGCACACCCACTAAAAAGTTTCTTTATGGGCCACAATTAGCAAAGGAAAAAATTCAGTCCATTTGGGTAAAGTTTAGGGGTCCCTCAACCGCTTCAAAATTATGTGCTTGAGCTGAAAATCGCGACATTGATTTGATACAGCTTTATTATTTTATTTAACTTGACAAAGAGTTAAAGACTAACAATCAATAATATTATAAAATAATAATATATGACATATACATATAGTTTTCATATTGTAAATGAAATTATTTAACAAATTAGCTGAAGATGTTCGAAGATGTCAGTAATTTCAACAGCAGTTTCGCAACCGTTTGCGCGTTTAGTTAGTTGTTACATTCGCCTAAGTTCGTCACGGCAGCATTTTTTATAGTCTTTTCGATGCTTCTCCACCACTTGAAGCAAATATTGCAGTTGTACTTCATCCTTTGTTGTTGTATTAAAGTTCTGAATCAGGGCGACACCACGTTCAGCACAGTCATTGGTGCAGGGCAAGTTGCTGACAAAGTGCGCTGCAGCTTTAAATGACTGTGATTCTGGCCACAGCTCGATGAGCTCAGCAAGAAAGCTGTCATCAATTCCAGCAGTTTGAAAGAAGTTGCGCGAACAACATAGCTCTGCAGCACTCTGTGGAAGGGATGTGATTAAGTGTGGGCCTCTATCATCTTTGATGTTCAGCACCATTTGCTTTTTCTCATCAGCATTAAGCAAATTCGAGAACAGCGCTAGAGTTGCAAGCTCTTGGCTTAGATACCAGGAGTGACGTTCCATCATCTTCAGGCCAACATTACGCAGCTTGTCATCTTGATAGTCTCGGAGACGTTGAATCAAGTAAACGTCATTAATTGGTGCATCTGCAGCAGACCTTGTTGTAAACCATGACTGGACATACACCGAAACAACAAACCGATTAAAACGCTGAATACCTTGCAGTTCACGAGACGTCAGATTAATAATGGTTTCGTTGCCATCAAACAAGAGTTCAATCTTTAAGGAGTAGATAGCCTTCGCCATCCAGCGGACCCTGTGAAGAGCACCAGGTTTTCTGATGATCAACTTAACATCCAGCCCAACCATGAATGCAGCAAGGCAAAGAAATTCCTTGTAGTCATCTCTGGGTTGAGTTTAAACCAACTGCTCAGTTAAAAATGCCTTTAAGGAAGCTGATGCTGACATCATTGGAGATTCCCGTTTTTGTGGTTGGTGGCTGTTAAGTTTGGACCAGTTTGCTCGGAATCGCTTAAAGATAAGGATCTCTGGTCCAGTTGATGGTCCTAAGCACACATTGAATGTGTCCGATAGCAGAACTTCAAGCATGTGGTGTCTACATGCAAGCCACAACAAGTTTCGTCCAATGTGGTTCTCCAGTAGAGTGCATGCACCTTTCACTCTACCAGTATTTGATGCTGTCGTATCAAAGCACATTCCCACGATGGTGGAGTCAGTGTTCCACGACTTCAGTTGTTCCACAACAGCGTTTGCAGCTGCTTCTCCCGTCCCAGAAGCTAACTTTGGAACCCCCAAAAGCTTCTGACTGCCATCATCAAGTGAGGTTAGGAGAACAGGCAGTCGATCAACTTGCTCACATTCAGCACCAGCTGCACCACCTGTAATATCTGGAAGAAGTTTCCCATCCCAGTGAACTACTGCCTTTGAGCTGCAATATTCTGCCCTGATTCTCTCTGATGCTTCTGCACGACAACGCTTACGGTGACGATGGACAGTACTTTTTAAAAGTACAGAAGATGAAGTGGAACAGCCTGCTTCATTGAGCACACTAGCTATGATCATAGTCGACTTTCGTATGCTGGTGTTGGTTCGATCTAACGCAGCTGCAACAGTGGACGATATGACATGTTGTCGTTTGTGTATTTTGGAACCCTGACTCGACGGTGCATTCTTTGGTTTGACGTCGAATTCATTGTCGGATTCTGTCATATCTCCTCCGTCTTCTTCAGAGCTGGATGCCGATGCCAATGGCGTTGTTTGGTGAGAATCACATCCACCTACTTCTGGCACTTCCGCTGTAGCAGCAGCAGCTGCAACTTCCCGTCTATGGACTTGCTCCTTACGTTTGGCAGAACGTTTTTCTCGTGCTGCTAGCTTTCTATCCAAAGAACCAATAGATCCCGATCTTGACTCTTGCTGCAATTTCAAAAAGTTCACATCCTCCTCATTCCTTATCATTGTCTTTGAGTTGGCATGGCTGATATCAAACAGCTTGTCTAGTTTCTCCGTAAACTTCCTCCGGTTCAAACGGTCACTATTGTTGCATCTGGAACGAATTTTTCGACAATCGAACATGTTCGGCGTACAGATCCTTGATCTTTTTGACAATGTGATTCTTGTCTCGTCCGGGCAGCCTTGACTTCATCCAGAATGGTATCAGTTGGTCATGTACCTGATGTGCACTTTCGCTAATTGAGAGCTGTTTCGACCGTTGGTAATAAACAAAGTTACGCAAAACTTCTCGACCCGATGGAAGACGGGCACCAGATATCATCTCCAGAGGGTAGCCAATCAACCATACTTTACTACCACTTCTAGAACTCCTAGTTTGTAACATCTTAGTTGACATTCTAAGACCCTGTCTATTTCCTCAAGAGTGAATCAATAAGTACAGTTCAATTAATCTCACAGTTTTGAATAATAATTAGTTAAATGCTTCACAAATTTACTTAAAACACACAACTAACAACTAGACTTCATTAATAACTCCACTGCTTTACAAATCCAAGATGGCTTCCAAGTCACATGACCAGTGATGTGACATTGGTATGGCAGGCCATTATTTCAAAAGTAAAATTAATAAAGCATAAAAATATTTGTCATATATTGCTAACATGAGGAAGTTGAACTAATCTTCTGGACCCTTGAGGGACCCCTAAATTCGTTCTGAATGAGGTACCATTTTTGGGACTATTGCAGCTAATTATAAGGAAACTTTTTAGAAGGTGTGCTATTTGAGATTTAATGAATTTTTAAAAATTTGAAATTCTGGGACACCCTAATATATATATATATATATATATATATATATATATATATATATATATATATATATGTTCAAATATCGATCATAAATCTATAAATGTTTAAGAGAATTAAACATACTATTGATTTATAATAGACATACATACATACAGACATATAGATAGATTTATAAATAGACAAGCAAACAGACAGACATATAGATAGATAGATAGATAGATAGATAGATAGATAGATAGATAGATAGATAGATAGATAGATAGATAGATAGATAGATAGATAGATAGATAGATAGATAGATAGATAGATATATGGACGGACAGACAGACAGATAGATATATAGATAGATAGATATATGGACGGACAGACAGACAGATAGATATATAGATAGACGGACAGACAGACAGATAGATAGATAGATAGATAGATAGATAGATAGATAGATAGATAGATAGATAGATAGATAGATAGATAGATAGATAGATAGATAGATAGATAGATAGATAGATAGATAGATAGATATGTATATAGATAGATAGATAGATAGATAGATAGATAGATAGATAGATAGATAGATAGATAGATAGATAGATAGATAGATAGATAGATAGATAGATAGATAGATAGATAGATAGATAGATAGGTTACAAAAATAATGCTTCACTAACGTATATTTAAATACGTAATTTTAAAATTCCTAAAAGGTCAAAAAAAAGTAATTACCGCATTTAATAATCACGTTTATGATAGAAAACAGGTTTTTTATATCAATCATGTACCAGTTGAACTTTACACATTCCATTAGTGAGTTTGACATTCCAAAATAACTAGCAATTAACTGGGAGAAAAAATTCAAAGCCCACTCTAACAAACTGGTAAATATTGTAGCCAGCATTGATTTCAATTGAATTTCAAAAGTATCGAATTCCTTTGAGCTCATTTCTTTCATTTGGTAACAAGCTTTGGATTGGAAGTGGAAATTTTCATCGAAAAGAAGATGACATGTAATAGATGATGAATGCTTGGTGGTACAGATTAAGCCATTAACATCACAGCTGACAGATTCAACTTGTTCTACACGTTCGCTGAGTTTCGTACACGACACTGCCGGATCCAGGTGAAGTCCTCGGTAGATGCTGCTGCACACCAAAGTACCCGTCGTCGTATCGTGCAGGCCAATACATAGAACGAAAATATTAGAGTCGGATGTTTCCGAGCACATGAAGCCTGTAGCTCGATCTATTGGTCCGTCCACATCAGTACTTTTAAGAACATCTTTCTTATTTTCTTCTTTAAAAGTGGTACACACTTGCTGTAGTTGTTCATTTTCCTCCAAAATCTGTTTTACTCTATTAAAGACTGTTACTTTCTTTCCTTGAAAAACCATTTCTTGATACAATTCTTTATCGCCTGACCAGATGACAAAGATGACCGAAAAAGCACCAAGGGTTAGTGTCAGAAATAAGGTCAACATGGCCGCTAGAAGAAGAGGATGACAACTGGAGAGAAAGAAAGTAAAAAAGTAAACAAGGAAAAGATAAAAAATATTGTATTTCTTTAAATGCGTAGATTTTGTTTTAATGTGTTCTGTGAAAATTTTGTGAATGGAATACCACACCTAACTTCCTGAACATTTTGTGAATGGAATACCACACCTAACTTCCTGAACATTTTGTGAATGGAATACCACACCTAACTTCCTGAACATTTTGTGAATGGAATACCACACCTAACTTCCTGAACATTTTGGAGAAGGTGCTGAGAATTGGACTGAGGCTGTAATAGCATGGGACCCTGTCCAGTGTTTAAATAACCATGACCAGTGTTTAAATTACCTTGGCCAGTGTTTAAATTAACCTGACCATTGTTTAAATTACCCTAGCCAGAGTTTAATTTACCATATTATTTAATTTCGAATATTTTGTCTTGTCATAAATTTTAACATCTTATTCTTTTATTTTATATAAACATTGAAATGGTTTTTTTTTATATTAGTTAAGTAACTACTTACAAAATATACTTACAATTTTTTTTCCACTTCAAAAGCCTCAAAGTATTTGCGAAATTAAAAAAAAACACAAAAGATTTAGTTGTCTCGACTTTGTAAGAGTAAGAAAACAGAATTGTTTAAAATTACAAATGGGGTAAATAACGTTATTTATTTGTAATAAAACGTTCTTATTGATCCTCTAGCAATAAATCTTTGATGATGTTCAATTTCCCAGAAAAATCTCCAAGGCAGAGTGGCCAGATTATGTTTCAATAGATCACTTATTGTGTTTTCGCTACTTCTCTTAAAACTTTACTACTCCGGGTAAATTATCGACTTGTATTGTAATAACATCAGTGTCAGGTCTGTGCCAGCTAAATCACTACTTTAACTTCTTGTGGCCTTATGACTTCAAAATGGTAACAGATTGAGACATCCCGGCTGACACAAAATGTCCATCAAAGAAACCGTCAACAGTCACGATTTTCATGAGTTGTTATTTATTAAACAAAAACATAAGAATAATAATAAACTAAATCCACAAAAGAGAAATATATTTCATGTCCCCCACAACACCAATAACCTCTATTATTCCTAACTAACTTCTGAAAAAGCGTTCTATCGTCTCAACCGTCAACCTCTAACTGTCTGCATTTCTCTCAAATTTTTTCAACCCCCCTCCCCCACCTCCTCAGCATTTTCATTAGGTCTCATTTTTCTCCACCGCTAGCACTAGCACACCATTTCATGCAGAATAGAATTCATAGCATGCACTTAACCAAAGGTAATAACATGGTTATGACAATCTTAGTATTGGTTGTTTTTTTTTTTTAAAGGTTATAACAGTTTTGACAATTATATTATTGGTTTTAATAGAGTCGGTTGAGTAAATGTTCACGGCAGACCGTGTTATAATTCCGTTAGACTCTTAAATGATGATATGTGAGTCTATTAATCATTTGAGCAACTTTTTAGCAGGCACCACGGGGGATATAGCGGATTGGGAGGGGGAGGTCGCTGGGGCTCTAAACCCGCGGTTCTTAACCGGTTGTACGCGTACTCCCATGGATACGAGAAAGATTGTACAAGGGCGGCCCGGTGCTACACGTACTCCCATGGATACGGGAAAGATTGTACAAGGCCACGCAGCGACTTTATAATTTTCGTCTAAAACAACCGACAGTTTTGATTGAGGTTGTCAGTTGGCTGACTGACTCTTCACCAAACCACGAGGACCAGGTATCACATTATGAACATAAGTACATTCTTTCACAAGCCTACGTTTAAGGGGGTACCCGCGAACATACACAGGATGGGTACAGTCGTGACAATAGACAGGATGGGGTACAGTCGTGACAAAAGGTTGGCAACCGCTGCTCTATACCGAAGACTGCGTCACGCGGTCAAAAGCAATGCCGGTCTCGTGCAACCGTCTCGCTATTCACGACTTGTATGGAGTATTATGTTCCATATTATTTGTTGTATCCTTGTGTATACTTCAGCGTGTGTTCACTTTATTAAAAACTGCTGTTAAAATATAGAAGACCAATGTACGCGCATGCATTGATTCACTTTATTTAATACTTGTCAGTTTCTATAGTAGAGGGCCTCCAAATACCTGCTTAGCTCGGGAACCTAAAGTGATGTTAAGATATCCAACGGCTCTTATGCATTAACGGTAATATATTCATGAGCTAAATGTAAGTTTTATTTAATTCAATTAAGACTATAATGAAATGCATGGAAACGACTTTCGTCACTTGGATACAAATATGTTAATAAACTTTAATTATAGAACAATTTTTTTTTCAAAATTCTCTGTTGTCTGTTGTCTCTGTTAATCTAAAGTTCATCAGCTATCAACAGACCATTTAACATCACTTCCTTTCCTGAACTAAATACTAAATTCATCAACCTATTACCACCACCCTCTAACACACGGTCTATAAAAATCTACATTTGTGTAAAAAATTTAAATTGAGTCTCTTATTACCACCACCTTCTAACACATGGTCTACAAAATCTAGAGTTGTGTAAAAAATTTTAATTGAGTCTAATAAGTTCATCCATCCACACGATAATCACAAATAAAAGTTTTTGCAAGTGAATAAGTAAATATGTTAAATCTCTGATGTAGAATTTTTTTCTATACGATTTATAAATTGTATATTTTCAAAAAAATCAACAATTTCCTCGAAATAAATAAATAACTTTTTTTTCGTATTAATTATTCGCCGCTGACTTGGAGAGGAGATGGACACTAGCCGCACTGACCAATGTAGAAGGTCATGGTCCAGCCCCCGGGCACATGATCGCTCTGACCTGCTGACCACGGCTCTTGTTAACACTTTAGAGGGTGGGGATGAGGGGTGGGGGGGGTCTTATAAGGGGGGTAGTTCTGATGTTTTAGTGACTGTGACCAACAACTGTAATGTTAATTTTGTGGATTAAAATCTATTTTATATTTTTTTTTCCTACATCATTTCGAATATTTTGCATAGGTGTCATTTCATAGATACCAAATGTGTCGTAAACACGGAGCACAAAAACTGAATGGATGGGGGTGGGGGGGGGGGAGAATCAGGATTTCATGGGACAAAGCCATTTTTTATTTTTAGGATATTTTATATTGAAATGTATAAAGCTTAATCAAAGTAATCCACATAGGTTCATAGGCATAGGCGTATTGTCTAATGTAAATATAGTATGTGTCATTTAATAAGCAAAGAAATCAAAACTTTTTGGACGAATTTTTGTGTAAAAATAAAAAAGTTTAATTTTACAAGTTTTGTCATAAGATTGAAACAAAAAAAAAGTTCTGTAAAGTTTCTTTTGATCAAATGTATTTTAACGCTACGAAATTCAAAATATTTTTAATATGGCGATACGTGTTAAACTATTTACTAATGAACATGTATAAATAAATCATATTATAACAATTCGTATAAATGTGTTCATGAAATTGATAATCTAAGATACAAAGCTAATAAATTGATTGAGATTTACATACATTGAGAGAAAAAAAACAAATGTATATAAAGACACAAAGCTAGCCAGTAAACTAAAAAAAACGGGTTAAAAAGATAGAAACATAGATAGATAGATAGATAGATAGATAGATAGATAGATAGATAGATAGATGGATGAATGGATTGGATGGATAGATTGATAGATAGATAGATAGATAGATAGATAGACGGACAGATAGATAGATAGATAGATAGATAGATAGATAGATAGATAGATAGATAGATAGATAGATAGATAGATAGATAGATAGATAGATAGATAGATAGATAGATAGATAGATAGATAGATAGATAGATAGATAGATAGATAGATAGATGGATGGATGGATGGATGGATGGATGGATGGATTGATAGATAGATAGATAGATAGATAGATAGATAGATAGATAGATAGATAGATAGATAGATAGATAGATAGATAGATAGATAGATAGATAGATAGATAGATAGATAGATAGATAGATAGATAGATAGATAGATAGATAGATAGATAGTTGGATGGATGGATGGATTGGATGGATTGATGGATGGATGGAGGTATGGATAGATAGATAGATAGATTGATAGATAGATAGATGGATGGATGGATTGGATGGATGGATGGATGGATGGATGGATTGGATGGATAGATAGATAGATAGATAGATAGATAGATAGATAGATAGATAGATAGATAGATAGATAGATAGATAGATAGACGGACAGATAGATAGACGGACAGATAGATAGATAGATAGATAGATAGATAGATAGATAGATAGATAGATAGATAGATAGATGGATTGGATGGATTGATGGAGGTATGGATAGATAGATAGATAGATTGATAGATAGATAGATAGATAGATGGATGGATGGATGGATGGATAGATAGATAGATAGATAGATAGATAGACGGACAGATAGATAGATAGATAGATAGATAGATAGATAGATAGATAGATAGATAGATAGATAGATAGATATATAGATGGATAGATAGATAGATAGATAGATAGATAGATAGATAGATAGATAGATAGATAGATAGATAGATAGATAGATAGATAGATAGATAGATAGATAGATAGATAGATAGATGGATTGGATGGATTGATGAATGGATGGAGGTATGGATAGATAGATAGATAGATAGATAGATAGATTGATTAATTGATAGATAGATAGATAGATAGATAGATAGATAGATAGATAGATAGATAGATAGATAGATAGATAGATAGATAGATAGATAGATAGATAGATAGATACATAAATATATAGATGGATGGATGGTTGGATGGATGGATTGGATGGATTGATGGATGGATGGAGGTATGGATGGATAGATAGATAGATAGATAGATAGATAGATAGATAGATAGATAGATAGATAGATAGATAGATAGATAGATAGATAGATAGATAGATAGATAGATAAATGAATATTGATTGATTGACGAAAACGTGAATATAAAACGCTTGCTTCTGAGATAGATGGTTTCTAAATACGACATGGAGACTTCCAGTAACATGGCATGACAGGGTGGACAAAAGTGTGGGTAATTTGTTCGAGTCGAATGTGATAGTCGGTTCGTAAGTTTGGACCAAGAGCAGACGAATAGAGTCTGAAATGATTGGCAGCCCGCTGACCGGATTTAACGGTCCTGCAGACCTGATTTAAATAGCAGGCCGTAGATTGTCCATGGCTGGGCTAGACGAATAAACGCTTTTTATGGTGCCCTTCTTTTATCCCCCCACCGTAGCCGATATTGCAATGGCTATAATAGAGGCACCATTGTTCTTCATCTGTTTCTATATTCATGGCATATGAAGGGATTTGTGTGGTTAGCACAACGCCCAGCCGCCTTTACTTCCCCATCTTAAAGTCAGGTACCCATTTAAAGCTGGGTGGACTTGTGGGACGACTTTGAAACACATTTCACCTGGAAAAATTCCCATGGTTCTCACCGAGGATCGAACCCAGGACTCTCAGGTCGACAGGCGAGTATCTACACTACTCGGCCATCCGTCGCACTATGGGAGATATAGCGGGGACTTCTACCATGGCCTAAAATATCCATTGGCCCTCACTGGACATCGAACAAAGGTCCCGGTATTTCGACCTGAATATTTTAGCCAATTATTCGATATGCACATATCGATCATTACATATATGTCAATTAAATCATATTTTTTTTAATGTCCTATTTGTACCGTATTATACCATATTGTATGTTCAGAGTTGTTCAAAACAAGCACCCACTACTCTTTCATTTTTTTTTTGTATTTATTTATATCTTCGCCCAATCAAACAGCACATAAAAGTCTTCAAAAATAAACTAACATTTAAGTGCATTTAGCACTGGCGAGAATTTGAACCTAACCACGCCCTTCCCACGCCCTTCATAAAAATCAGACGCCACTCCCCCCCCCACACCCCGCTCTATTTTGTAAATGTTGATAATCTTCGGTATGTATGCGTCACCAATTTTTTTTTTCCGTTTTGGTATATAAACGTAAATTTCACCCAAAATAAGTTAGGCCTACGTACTAAACAAAAATACATTGTGTAGCTAGCTCATTTTGGATAAAAAAAAATTATATATTTCAATGGTCCAGAGATTTTAATTATTATTTCTATTGGTTGGTATGTATCTACGAATTCTCGACACTGTTTCAAAAGAATTAAAAAAAAAGAATATGTATAGTTTTGTGTTTAAAAATTGTAAGAATCCTCAGGTCGAGAGTCGACCACAATACATGTTACGACCATTTATTCTACATAACGTAAATATCGACTTTTAAAAAAAAATATATATGAAATCCAGTCTTTACACTAAACTAATCAATAATCAATAGCACCTGAACCACCCAAACGAAATTGAAGAATAGTGGAGTTTAAAGGTAATCAAACATACATGTAATTTAAAAATAAAAAACAGCTTTAAATACAAATCAATATGGCAGACAGCTTGCTAAAAAAAGTCCTTAACTTCTTTGGCTTGAGCAGACGTCAATTTTTACCGGATGATATCTAAAACTGTAGACAAAAAAAAAATTATTTTTCTTCTGAAATAAAAAGTATCTGCTATTGTAACTTTTTGCTTATGAAATAAAAATATAAATGTTTTGTTTTTGTGTTTTTTTTTGTTTGTTTGTTTGTTGTTTTTTTTTTTGGGTAGTTATGGTTTATATTTTTTATCAATCATTAATGACCCGCCATATTTAATGAAGTATTCAAATCGAGAGAAGCTTTCAGAAAGACGTCAAACTCATAGAGTTCAATTTACATCACCCAATTGATTATACCAATATTATTAGGTTTTTTTTTTAAATATAATTTACCGCCTCTCAGTTGCGCCGAAAGCCAACACGGGCCCCAGGCCAGAACATCATTGCGGGCCCCTTAATAAACAAAAATTCGTGAAAAAATTGACATGGTCGGGGCGGCCGGGCCCCCTTACAGATGCGGGCCCCCCTAGCAATGACCTCCCCCTGCCCCCCCCCCTCTCGACTTGCCTGCCGCCTCTACTCATTTGGGTACAGTGGCTTAATTGACGTTATACAGTGTGGCCCACTAAAAAAGTAGCCTGCCTCCTTTCGACGAGCGCGCGTGCACACAACGCCACTGAGTTGCGTCGAGTGTATGACGAGTTACGGCGCGCGCTTTTAAGCACAAGGGGATCACTTCCAGCGCCTTTTGAAAGCAGTGAGCAAAGATCTTTACATTCCCGCGTCTTTATTTTCATTTACGGGCAGGGGCGTATTCGGCAGGGAGCCGGGCTACTTTTCCGTGAGCCAGCCTCTACTATATGGATGTGTCGCTTTCAAATATATATATATATATATATATAAGCAATCAGTGCCGCAGTGAAAGGTGAGCGACCAGAGCTCTTGTCAGAGGCTACAAGCTATGGGGAGCTTAACTCGCGCCCAGGGCACAATACCTTTTTAGCGCCCCCTCCCATCCATTCGAAAACCAAATAATAATATTATATGTAAAATATGCCATATGGCGTTCTTTGTGAGTAGCGCCCGGGGCATGATGCCCCCCCCACACACACACACACTTACCCACCCCTCGCTATGCCAGTGATGGGGAGAAAGGGGGGGGGGCTATGGCATTTTGAGAGAGGGGGGACATCAAATTTAAAATGCATTTACTTTATTATAATGAATTCAGTGTTTAGGGAGGAGAAAGAGAGAGAGGTCCTAGTGGTCAGGGACCTACGACATTCTGGCTAGGTCTGTGTGATAGGGATCTAATACATTCTGGCTAGGTCTGTGTGATAGGGATCTAATACATTCTGGCTAGGTCTGTGTGATAGGGATCTAATACATTCTGGCTAGGTCTGTGTGATAGGGATCTAATACATTCTCGCTAGGTCTGTGTGATAGGGATCTAATACATTCTGGCTAGGTCTGTGTGATAGGGATCTAATACATTCTGGCTAGGTCTGTGTGATAGGGATCTAATACATTCTGGCTAGGTCTGTGTGATAGGGATCTAATACATTCTGGCTAGGTCTGTGTGATAGGGATCTAATACATTCTGGCTAGGTCTGTGTGATAGGGATCTAATACATTCTGGCTAGGTCTGTGTGATAGGGATCTAATACATTCTGGCTAGGTCTGTGTGATAGGGATCTAATACATTCTGGCTAGGTCTGTGTGATAGGGATCTAATACATTCTGGCTAGGTCTGTGTGATAGGGATCTAATACATTCTGGCTAGGTCTGTGTCATAGGGATCTAATACATTCTGGCTAGGTCTGTGTGATAGGGATCTAATACATTCTGGCTAGGTCTGTGTGATAGGGATCTAATACATTCTGATAGGGATCTCTATTGGAATAGTGTTCTGTGACGTTTCTTCATTATCAACATAAGCCGATACTGTTATGGCTGTAAGAAGTCATGGATATGGACATAAGTATCTGATATCACTTGGGGACTGAAACTCGCACCCTTCGACATGCATTTCAGATCCCCCCCCCCAGCTCAACCCAACAATAATTAATAAGTCACTTAACTTTCAGAGCGAGATGAGAGGAATATTAGAACTCTGCTATAGAACTATATAAACAACATCAATGTATATTTATGAATTCATTATGACGATTAAGGGATCTAGTCTATACCAGTTGTTCTCAATCAGAGGAATACATTCCCCCCCCCCCCCCCCACTAAAGACACTCAGGGCATACCGCAAACAAATAAAAACCCAGTAAAATGTCTAAAACAGAATCAAGTTGACTAATAGCGTGCCAGTCAATTGTTGTCCATTTTAATTGTCCATTTTAATTGTTCATTTTAATTGTACATTTAATTGTTCATTTTAATTGTTCATTTTAATTTTTCATTTTAATTTTTCATTTTAATTTTTCATTTTAATTTTTCATTTTTATTCTTTTTTTTTACTGATGGAGTTATATTTCCGACCGTGTTCCTAATTTCATTGCAATTTTTTTTTTTTTTTGTTTTTAAAGGGTCTCAAACTCTGAATATAACAATGACGAAAAAAAGTTGTAGTTTGGTGCTCCGCATGTAAAAATGATAAAAATCCGCGGCATGTTCAAAACCTTTTAGAGCCACTGGTCCTAGATGACCACAGGTCAGCTCAGGCACTTACCACAATCGCTGATCAGACCAATCGCGCTGCCCCAGTTCAAACCATCATAAAGGTCCCAAATGGCATTTGCGCAGTTGACAACTTTCTCGTTCAATCCAAAATAGCTCGTGGCCATATTGACTAATTGTTTCAATCCATTATATGGCAAAGTATCGACTCCGCCCTGAAACATGTTATACACCTCCAATGCACCATTGACGATAATCGGAGCAATGTTTAAGTATCCAGCACCTAATTTAAAGCCGTATCGAATAATTTTTCCCACGACGAACTCCGCCAGGTTCCACCATGAGAAAGTCGACTCCACGCTGTCTTCCCTAATTGAGACCTCGTTTTTCACTTCTGGCTTTTTAACTGGGGGTTGGCAAGACATAGAACCTTCTAGACTGACCTTGTTGAAGAGGGCGTAACATGGAACGGTATCATGGTGATCGTTACCTCTGTGATGACTTGTGCACTGCACTGGGCATTTGTATTCGTCCACTTGATTTAAGCATTTGCAATCAATAGAATATACGTTACTTGCAGCCGAATCTAAGTCACTGCAAGCTATTGATGCAGCTTTTCCTGATAGATCATAGACGCTTGTGCAAGCTAATCGCCGATTGCTCTCTGCTTTCAACGGATAACTGATGCTGATGCAGCCTAACAGTGGACCAAGTTGACTGTTTCCTTGGATACTACTGCAATGGAAAGAGTCTGTTTCTCTTATCCCAATGTTTGAGGTAGTGCAAGCTATTGATGTCAATCGATCTTTCAAATCGTGGATGACGGTGCAAACAATTGACTCCCAGTCTCTTGCTTCATGACCACTGATACAAATGACTGAACCCGCCGAATCCAAACTTTGAGATCCGCTGCTGCAGAAAATTGAATTAGCTGGACGAATAGCTCCTTCCACAGTTTTACCCAACCTGATGACTGAAGTAGTGCATGCTGTCGACAGTAATCGAACATTTGAACTGTAAACGATTGTGCAAATCATTGAGCCTCTGAAAAGAACTTCATGCACGCTGATACAAATAATTGAACCCAACCCCTTATCTGTTACAAAATCTCTGCTGCAGGTAACTGAATCCGCATGAAGAATGGTTCCCTCCATATCTACCTCGATGCTTGGCGTTACTACATATTCCCATACTTCCTCTTCAAAGGTAAAACTTATAACGGACTTTTCTTGTCTTTCATTGTTTCTTATTCTGGAGCACAGGACAGCATAACTACCAGACTTCAAGCCATTTACTATTGTACAAGCTTCTGGATCGGCCTCGCTGTTAAATGTAGCACTTGCCGTGTTTATTGCTGTGACCCAAATTAACGCTGCAAATAAGGGATGAAAATCTGGAATCATTTTGAACTGTGCCTGTAGAATAACTGTAGAAGACAATTATTATCTTTAATTGTATTAATTGATATTAATATATATATATATATATATATATATATATATATATAAAGAATTCATTTTGATAACCTTGACTGATAAAAGTGACGTATGCGTATATATACAGGGCTTCTCTTATACCGATTTGACTGATCGCTCCGAATTGGGCCCCGCGCCTGGCAGGGGCCCCGCAATGCAATATTTTGCATATCTCTATCAGTCATTGCTCTTGTCATAGGCTTTTAAAGATTAGAAAAGGGGCCTCGCAAGCATCCATAAATTGGGCTCCGTAATTCGCAAGACCAGCCCTGTATGTATATATATACATGGGCGTCGCTAGGAATTTTTCCGGGGGGGGGGGGCAAAAATTGTCCAGGGGGGGTGCAAATAACAATTTTATGACATTTTTTTTAATGGGGTGGGGGCAAATGCCCCCCCCCTCTTATATGACATTTTTTTCAAAATGTAGGGGGGCAAATGCCCCCCTGCCCCCCCCATGAATACGCCCATGTATATATATATTGATATTATTATTATATTACTATTTGTGCGTATGTTACACATACATAATATAAATATGCCAGTGTGACAGGATATCATTTGATTTAAAACATAAATAATAATAAGCATGCAAATTATAACTTAAGATGTCTGTAACTGTATAAAACATGTATGCATCCAAAGAGCTTCTGAAGCATTCTATTTCACCAGTGTTGGCCTTAGAATTAGGGACATATGAACAATCTGTCCGTCCGGCTTATGACAGGCCTTGTGTGTGTGTGTGAATATGTTATTAATGTTGCCACATTCAAGCGTTCTCTGACCTACATATGTTTTCTCCAAATGGTTAATTATCATTGCATTCATTCCTATATAATTTTTTAAACGATATATTAATTACCATTTAATTAATGTAGTCTATACTTACATTGAGAAACATGCACTTGTAAAAAGATACAATCATCACAACAACGGGAATTTCCGGATGATTTCATACAATAGATTTCCCCGAAGATTTGGTTTCATTTTCTAATTTACATTACACTTACAGACTGCGTTTGAATTGATTTTTATAAAAGTGAATTTTGGTTGACAAATCTAGTCAAGTAAGACTACCTGAATAAGTATTGATTTACTTAGCTACGTATGTTTGCATGCATTTCTTATTGCTGTATTTTTCTTAAGTTGATTCTTTCTTGTGACGATCACATAAACTATAGATAATTAGAGCCTGTAACTAAATCTTAAAGGGAATAGAGATAGACACATTTAAATAGTTACCGTAATATGAATAGAGAGGTAAACTAGATATGAGCTAATAAGAAATGCGTTAGGTACAATGACAACAGTGCAGTAGAATAACACTCTAGCTTTTCATATCAATGGCATAATGATAGAAAAAAATAGACTGTCTGATAAATAGTAAGTTATTAAATAGAAAACTATAAAAAGAAAACTATAAATAGAAATTTTAAAAAAAATCCCTTAGCCCTAACGGGCCATCGGGGCAGATGAAGTGTAGAATTCATCTGTTTCTATAACCTCGACATATGAAGGGGTTGTGTTGTTGGCACAACGCCTAATCGCCTTTACTTCCCCAACATAAAGTCAGGTACCCATTTAAAGCTGGGTGGACTTGTGGGACGACTTTGCACCAAATATATCCTTGAAAAAATTACCATGGTTCTCACCGAGGATCGAACCCAGGACTCTCATGTCGACAGTCGAGTATCTACACCACATTATATATAATTATATAAAGCTTGCCATCACTGATAGAAAGTAAGAAACTCCTCCTCCTTGCACAGTGGTTGGCGAACATTTTGTGGGGCCGCATGCCCAAAATTCAACAAACAACAACAAAAAAAAAACACACTTATTTATAGCAAAGTGCTAACACTCCTGTTAACATTAAAGGAAGTGATATTTTAGTTGAGTCTTTGCGTGCCGACTGTGGCGTGCGTGTCATAGGTTCGCCACCCACTGTCCTGATACATTCAATTGTAAGACAGTCCGACGTGAGTTCGGTACAAATGGTAACTTAATCCGGACTGATGAAGTGTAGAATTCATCTGTTTCAGTAGCGACGACGACATATTTGAGGGTTTACGTAGTTACCACAACGCACAGCAGCCTTTAATTTTTCGCCCCAAAAAAAATGTCCTGTACCCATTTAGAGCTCAATAGACTTGGGGACTTTCACATGAACCTGAACAAATTCCAATGTTCTCAATCACTTTCGAACCCGGGACCCCACCGGTCGACAGTCGAACGCTCTAAGTGGCATAACCAGCCGTTACGTTCGATCAACCCTTTCCCTATAAATACTCCCTGGCTTGAACATTCAACATTGTAAGTTGGATCTTGAAAACAGCGTAACATCTTGGTGAAGATCGTTCAATACTAAGCGCATCATATGTGTCGCTGTATTCAGCTCAATTTTGTTATGTTCTGATCAGCAATAAGTGAAGGACTAACTCATTAAATATTATTTTTGCATTGTCGCTATTTGGAGTGGCTATTGTGAAAATTCAAACTGCTGACCAAATGAGGTTGTTAACGAAAGGAAGAATTATTCTAAGGTTATAAAGATATTATTTTGAATTTAGATATTCGGTCTATAAAAAAAGTCGAAGAAATTAAATTTATCACAACATGGTCTTAGAAAATTTGATTTACCTATAACGGTTTTTACCTTAGATCTCAATACAAATTAAACTGGTCGAAGTGATTTACCGACAAATGTATCAAAACAGACATAATTGGATGACGCGTATTATAGATATTTCTATTTTTGGTCTAAGCTGAAGGTGACAGATTCATTTTATTATTTTTATTATCATCATATTATCGCTTATTTAAATAGGTTTGTGTATGAAAATAATTTGACCCCTTTAAACTGCTCACAAAATGGGCACATTAAAGAATTTGTAATGACATAATTTAAAATTCGGTCAATCGTTCTTAAAGGGAACAAATTAAATATATCAAAACGGTCTGATAAATAAAATAAATTTACACATAGCAAATGCACATCTTATGTGGTTATTTTCTCTATCGATAAACAGATCTAACTAAGGTACGATACAGATTGAACACGTGAAAATTATTTACCAACAAAATTCAAAAATACAGATTTTTTAAAAAGGCTAACTACACACTCCCATTTAGGTATGCAACTGTCTGGGTGGATGGATGGATGGATGGATAGATAGATAGATAGATAGATAGATAGATAGATAGATAGATAGATAGATAGATAGGATAGATAGATAGATAGATAGATAGATAGGATAGATAGGATAGGATAGGATATGATAAATAGATATATATATAGATAGATAGGATAGGATAGGATAGGATAGGATAGGATAGGATAGATAGATAGATAGATAGATAGATAGATAGATAGATAGATAGATAGATAGATAGATAGATAGATAGATAGATAGATAGATAGATAGATAGATAGATAGATAGATAGATAGATAGATAGATAGATAGATAGATAGATAGATAGATAGATAGATAGAGGGTCATCTATCTCACCATAATTAGAAATATTTTGCAAACAATACTATTTAATAAAGCGCAGAAAATGTCCCTTTTAATACAGGTAATAATAAAACATCACGCGAGAAATGTGACCCTCTCACAGTTCTCGCGTGATACAGTAATAAAGTTGCCACGCTTTAGAAACCTCTAAACAAAAATGTAAAACTTAAAATTCCGTGAGTTTAAGTTTACATATCGGCAAATATTATTTGAAATATATACTGAAATCTTGTCATAACTAAAACTGAAACTTATTTGAAATAAATAATACTCACTGTGATTAAATTTCTCGCTCGCCAACTTGAAAATATTTTTACCAACGGGTTTTCCCTCAATTACCTTATTTTATTTCCCGAAGCTCAAATGCATTAACACAAAGACACGTTTAAAGGCATACTGGCATACACACACACATACACATACATACACAAGAAGAAACAATCGAACACAAGCAATCATCAGGCCCGTAGCGTGGGGGGGGGGGGCCTGATGATTGCCCCTACGTTTTTTCTTGTCCCCTCTGCTGGTTTGCACTACTTAGTAATATTTATTTCCTGCCACCCCTGCTATTGGCCTGGCCCCTGCTGTAGAATGACTGGCCCCTGCTGTAGAATGCCTTGCCCCTGTTGTAGAATGCCTGACCCCCTGCTGTAGAATGTCTGGCCCCCTGCTGTAGAATGCCTGGCCCCCTGCTGTAGAATCTCTGGCCCCCTGCTGTAGAATTTTCGCGCTACGGGGCTGGCAATCACACACACACACACACACACCAACTGATTGAGACAAGTCAAGATATTACTTTTAATTATTCTTTTATTTAACAATATTTTAAAAAAAGCTCACATTTACTTCACCACAAGTTCACTATTTGAATAAAGTTTGTTTACCTATCGTAGTTATAGACCTCTTGAAATATGCATGCGTTTCTCTGACCCTCCATGAATGCAATGTAAAGCTATATTCAATTTAATATTAAAAAAAAAAGCATTGCAACCAAAAAAGTGTAAACATTATATTAGGATAATTAGGATATGATGAATACCCCCCCCCCCCAATAGCTGCGAAGGGGCGGGGGGGGGTGAAAAACCATGGTTGAGTGTCACTTGCTAACAGTCATGATCAAAAGAAGGAAACCATGGATTAACATTACAGGGTAAAGGAGTAAGAGTAAACATTTTCTTTTCAAAGTTTGCAATGGTGGCAAGAGATAAACGAGCACCTGTCTAGCCAGCGTTGTTTCCCTTGGAGCTTCTCCTGCCAAAGAGTGTATTTTTGTTCATTATTTTTCTAGCACTAGTGTTAAATTTTATTCAGGGATCTCACAGAGGTAGGCGCTCTGTCCGGTCGGGTTGAAGAAACTGCACCTCCCGTCAGCCATGTACCAGCTGATGGCCTTCCACAGGCAAAGACAGTTGTGCTCCCTGCCCCCGTCGGGTTCCACCCCGCCCCAGTTCAGGTACCTCAGCGTGGCGTTGCTGCGGGCGCTCACCCAGTAGCCCTCGGCCGCCTCGTCGCTGCCACCAATCCAAACCCCAACCAGGGCAGGGCTGGACTGGACAAACTGCCGCACGAAATGAAACTCGTTGTCGTTGTCCACCTCGGCCAGATAGCCACCGTACCACTCGCAGGTGGCCTGGGCCGTTTTCAGAGAGAATTTATCCAGATTCCTGGTGATGTAATACTTGCGGCCTTCGAACACCGTGGAGTCCACGAAATGCAATTTGAGGGACTTTGACCTCTCAGCACTTGACCTGTTGACACAGTCCATCTGCTTCGTCAAGGTGTCCAGTGTGACCTTAAGCTCGTCGCATTTATTTAATAAAGAGCAGGTCTGCTTCGTTTCATTGGTTTGTATTTTTAACTTACCAGCGGCATACTTAGAGAACGTTTTCAATTCTTCGCTTCTTTTGGCGCTTTCTAGTCTGACCAATCGCAATTGTTGGCTTAAAGCGGACAGAGACAGCTCCGCTGCATCAACTCTGGCCATGGCCGAGAGAGTTAGTGGACGCCACGAGTGGCCGACGCCGTTGGCCTCGCATTTGTAATCACCAGACATGTGAGAGTAAGGAAATGGCCACTGGAATAGCAGATACGACACGCCGTTCGCGTTGATGACGCCTCTGGTAATTGCGTCATCAATGTGTGCGTTCTGAAGGCCGGTGTTTGAGCTGATGGAAGCAATGTCGGCGTAGAGAGTACTGTTGACGTCTGGGGAGTGAGACAAAATGATGGAATTCAAAAACGTCATTTTGTACAGCTCAAGTGAAAGTATGGAGCAATTGATGATCAAATTTTCTGTGGTGCCAGGCTCAATTCTTTGCGGCTGCACTTCTAGCCTTAAACTTTGAACTATGAAACATATAATTTTTGTAGTAAATGTATAAATAATTAAAAACCATACAAAAAATAATTTCTAACTGCTAAAAATCCGTTATTTAAAAAATCCAATTATTTTAAATTTACAATTTATTCACTTTCGCGAAATCAAAAGCAAAATGTGTGTGATTCTGTTACGACCGGGAGAAAAGAGTAAAGAGCAAAGCGTAAAAGGGGAAGAAATAGTAGTTAAGCTAGAGAGGGGTGGGAACTCTTCATCCTCTCGCTAGCCGGTCACTAAGCCCAGGGGAGGGGTGTGGCATATTGGTGGCTGCTGACCATTGGTCATAAAGTGCGCACGCGTGGATCGTCGGAATGACGTCTTACGTGTCGCTGTGACTTCAGTCTGGTTTTGGAATCCGGAGGATCACACTTGACGACCAGGCACAATGTAGGACGGAACAAATGTTGACCCTGTGGCGTAGCGAGCTTAACTTACATCCACGGCACGATACCTTATTAGCGACCCCCCCTCCCATTCGAAAACCATGAAATATTATATGTAAAATATACCAATTGGCGCCTCTTGGTGAGTAGCGCCCGGGGCTTGATGCCCCCCCTCTCTACGCACCTGTACATTTCACCATGTATTACCTTGTAACAGGGAGATCCAGATCAAAGTAGGTTTAAACAAAAATTGAAAGATAGATGAACTAGTCAGTTACAGTAATACAGAGGGAAGTAATTAATACTATTGGGTCATTCCGTGATGATGTGATTGATGTCTACAATTTTTATACAATCTGTTGTATCGCTATGGGCAGGGCCTGATTAAAGATTTTGTAGGCCCCAGGCCCTATGAGATTCGTGGGTCCTAAGTTGAGGAGGAAGCCCCAACGATTGAGTTTTTGAGACTCCACCATCTGGATTAGTGATAGTAAACTACACATGTTAAAATTTATTCGAATTTTAAATGAAAATTTAGAAAATTATTTATCTTTCACTTTTGTAGGCCCTATTTTTGTTTGTAAGTCCTATGCCTTGGGTATGGGGCACTGATATTTTTTTAATATTATATAATACTCATTTTTGTGTAAAAAAAGCAGTTCGAAACATTTTTTCATATCTGTGGGGAGTGGGGGGGGGTGGGGGGGGGAGAACGAAATGTCATAAGACTTTACTATTAGGAAAGGGTTAAAGTTCAATAGTATATCACATCTGGGTAACGTACAACACTTATAAATATAAATATTTAAAATCAGATAATTAATTTTAACTAGTAAACCTCAAGTTAAAAGATTTCTTTTTTTTTCAAATATAAAATTATGAAGAGCTGT
Organism: Bulinus truncatus; assembly: GCA_021962125.1. NCBI lineage: Eukaryota > Metazoa > Mollusca > Gastropoda > Planorbidae > Bulinus > Bulinus truncatus. Next base: position 6,193,393 of record JAGDYQ010000032.1, on the reverse strand, counting down.
TAAATATATATATATATATATATATATATATATATATATATATATATATATATTATAATCACATCAAATGTTTTTGATTGTGTAATAAATAATGTACTAATAAACTTTAAATGCTTACTAATACATTTAACTTAAAAATTTAAAGCTCACATTACCTGGATATGAATTGACAATACAGCAGAAGGAAAGTAACAGATATGACACCATTGTGGTGGAATTTAAAGTACTTAGCAGGCAGCTTGTACTGCATCAATGTTTATTAAATCACTGACAGTGATATAAGCCTGCATAACTATAACAATTCTGAATGTAGAGTAATAGTGCAAAAATGTTGATGCTCTTGTCTAATCATTGGTTTATATATTTAAAAAATGTTAATTAATAACGTGTGTAGCAATGTTCATTGGCTAATTAGAAAAACTAATTACACCGTTTACAAAAATAGCTTTGGCATTTTCCCGATTAATTTGGCGCATCTTTCCTTTCGTGTGATAAATGTGTACCATATTTTGTGTATAAGTAATGTTGTTATTTTGGAACTGTATTTATTTTATGACAAGAAAGTATCGCATCATCAACGTTCTTCATGTAATAGGTTGGTTTGTTTTAATTTCTACTGGTGCTACATTCTAATTTGCTCAAGTCACTAGTTGTTTTTTAAGCGTGCCTTGTTTCGGATTTGAGCTTTATCTATATCGTACTATATATAAACTGGTGTATGAAGTCCCTGTAAAAATGAGATGAAATCCCTTAGATCCTATGAACCACTAATGGGGCGGTTTTTATGGTGCCCTTCTTTCATCCCCACCATAGACTGGCCATGGAGGCACCACGGGAGATATATCGAGAACTTGAGCCAAGACCTGAAAAATTTACTTGCTCCTCACCGGAGATCAAACCAAGTACCTTCAGGTCAACAGCAGTATAGTGCGTTAAAGCACGACCATCCGTACCCATATAAACTAGTAGTGGGTCCGGTTTTATGGTGGGCAGGGGAACGTCATAGATTGTGCACAACCGCTCTAAAGCTTGGAGCAGTGGTGCACACAACATTGACGTGTAGATTCTAAACCTCTAATGGGACGTTGTTGTTTTTTTTTTTGGGGGGGGGGGGATTTATCTAGTGCCCTTCTTTTATCCTTACCACAGCCTATAGTGCGCGGTCCATGGAGGCACTACAGGAGACCACTATCTGAGCATATTTACCTGGGTTCTTTATCGTCGGGAATCGATGCCCGGGACCCTCGGGTTAACTTGGGCGTGCCCGCACACGGATGGCTAACAGCTTGGTCTCTCATGTCCATCCCAACACACCAACAGCTTGGTCTAATGTTTATCCGAACATACCAACAGCTTGGTCTAACGTTTATCCGAATACACAAACAGCTTGGTCTAACGTTTATCCGAATACACAAACAGCTTGGTTTAACGTCCACCTCAACACACCAACAACTTGGTCTAACGTTCATCCAAACACACCAAAAGCTTGGTCTAACGTTTATCCGAACACACCAACAGCTTGGTCTAACGTTTATCCGAACATATTAACAGCTTGGTCTAACGTTCATCCGAACACACCAACAGCTTGGTCTAACGTTTATCCGAACACACCAACAGCTTGGTCTAATGTCCATCTCAACCCATGCAAGGCAATCAGCTTGGTCTACCACAATATTTATATAGCCTGCAGTTGGTATGATATGTTAAAGTTTAACACAACGCTTTCTAAGTATTGCCTATCGTCACTATTTATGTTTATTAAATGTATTTCGCCTATGAAAAGTAATCGGTAAAAGTTTTATTTGTATTTTTCGATGTTTATTTATAATATTTAAAAATACAGATAACTGACATAATAACACACATTTAATAAATTTATTCATTTTTTGCCCCTTTTGTGAGTAGCGCCCAGGGCAAGATGCCCCCTTGCCCACCCCTCGCTACGCCTCCGTACGATCTTGGTTCGGTCTCTGGGGTCAGGACCATAGTATATAATTTTTTTTAAACTGCATTATGTATATCTCACTTGGAAGATTAACACGTGTATTAAGATTTTCGTATTCTGAAAATATTCTGAAAGTCCCTAAAAAAATTTTCCTTCAACATTTTAGTTAGCAGCTAAACATTTAGCTAAACTTTTGACAATATATATATATATATATATATAAATTGTAGGCCTATATCAGTTTAAAATTAAGACAGAGCATTGCTTAGATTTAAATCGCGTACATCCATACAAGTTGTGCAATAATTTAATAAATCAAATTCACGAAAAGCTTAACGCAGCTGGAAAGATTGCAATTTAGTTTATTTTCACTGTAAATTTAAATGCATAAAATTAATATATATATATTAAAAAAAACTAGAACTAGCCCTACACACTCTACAATCCAAATAATTTTTATGTCACGTTTCAAACAGATGTTAATTCCATTTTGTTTCATTTTATGTATTACAACAAAAATGAGATATTTCGTGAATAATCTTAAAAATTGAAAAATTGTTCAAATATGCTTTAAATATATATATATATATATGTGTGTGTGTGTGTGTGTGTGTGTGTGTGTGTGTGTGTGTGTGTGTGTGTGTGTGTGTAAGAAGTAGAAGTGTGAACGTTTTAATGTTCGTCCGTTTTTTTTTTGTGTTTATTGTGGTACTTCACAGAGGAAAGATCCATTGTCCATGCCAGCACAGGGTGAATCGACCGTATAGTCGAAGTTAAATGTCTTCCAGAGCCCGAGGCAGTTTTCGGTTATCCCTCCGTTGGGCTCACTCCATCCGAACCCCACATACTTAATGGGCGTGTTTTTGAAGGGGTTCATCCAGACATTTTCCTGCTTCTCATCAGTCCCGCTGATATACACGATCGAGAATGGATAGCTACTTACAAACGCTTGCAGGAACTTTAACTCTTCGGCGTTGTCAATTTCAGCCAAATTTCCGCCTAAACTTTGGCAGACGTCTTCGGCAAAGATCGTATTGAATTTGCTGCTCGCGTCTTTACGTAAATAATATCGGCGCCCGTTGAAAGCAGACGACACGTAAAAGTTGGCCACGGTAAGTTTTGCTAACTCGGCCTGCGACTTGAAGCTTGCTTTGAACTGTTCGTTGATCTTGATCCTAAGTTCAAGGTCATCAAGGCATTTTGAGACCTCAGGACACGTGGTGCTGGTGGTCAACTGACCTTGAACTTGAATAAAAAAATATATATTTATATTAGAGTTAAAAGAGCATGTTCATAACCTTTATCTATCCGGCTTGTGATAATATTGCATTTATTTTATCCGGACTTTGAAATGAAACATCCATAAATATCGGCGGATGTGTGGGAGGAGGGGAGGGGGGAGGTTAAGACAACTGGTTTATTATTTCATTTTATGTTAGTCAGTATTGCCATTGTTGGTAAGTCCTCGAAGTTCCACGCAAGGGTTCAATACAATTTCCTATAAACCACAAATGAAACTATTTTTTTTTCTTGTTTTTTTTTTGTTTTTTTTGTATTTTGTGTAATTTTGTCATATTTTCACCTTATTTGATAGTGTAATTACCATCCGTAGACGCAACTCAAGAGAACATTGTTGGTATGTATCGATAGTGATCTTTTAGTCATAGCTGGTCGATCAAAAGATCAATGCACTTTATGCAAGGGGATAAAGGTTTAGAATATATATATATATATATATTTATTTATTTATTTATTTATAAGCGATTTGGGCTCTGCGTTAAATCGAAAGTACAGAATTAATACAACAGTGTTCCAGTTTAAAATACAATCATGAAAAAATCGGATCTACCCGAAACCAAAAAATAACCTAGCCTTTCCGATCGAGGCTTAGGAGATATAACTCTATGCAAATATTTTTCATATAATTATATATTTTAAGTGAGTTCCGCTTAATTGGGACAAATCTCAAAGAAACCAAACCAAGAAGCCAATAGTAAATTAGTATGTTTAATTGGGACAGCCGCTTAATTGGGACAAAAAGCCTCGATGTGTCCCAATTAAGCAGAATCGACCGAATATATATATATATATATATATTCAAGGCCACGCCGTACTAAGGTACAAGGGGATGCCAAGGTTCGAAACACTCGGGTGGCAGATTCTGACTGGACTACAAAATCTTGCCTTTAAAATAAATTTAAACGAAAAATAAAATAAGATTACATTCTAAGCTATCAATTTCTAAATATATTTCATTCTATAAGATGATCTATTCACCTAAAATGTTCATTAACTCTATTGTTCAATAAAATAAGTCTAATCAATGCGATAACTCTTAGCTATAAATAAATAATGTTTCACATTTTAGATACGAGTGGGCAGGTCGTCTGCACGTAATGCAGTTTATTGCGCCTCGTGCGTTTCGGATTTTCCCGCGCCAAGTCAGTGTGTTTGTTTTGTATCGCTGTCGAAGTGTCGTTGATAAGTTGTGCTCTCAATGTGTGCTTTTTGTTCATTAACAATACTTTATTTCTATTTATGACCATAGATCCCAAGAAAGTGAACAAAAAGGTCAGTAATCAGACAGTGCTGTAGCGAGCTTAACTCGCGCCCGGGGCACAATACCTTTTTAATACCTTTTTACCGCCCCCTTCCATTCAAAAACCATATAATATTATATGTAAAATATACCATTTGGCGCCCCTATGTGAGTAGTGCCCTGGGTATGATTCCCGCCCCTTTTGCCCACCCCCTCGCTACGCCTCTGTGCTCAGTAGAAGCGTGAAATCATAGAAAAACATGAGCTATGTGTACGGGTGACTAGACGTGGCGAGGCAGTACGGGTGCAGAGCTTCAACGATATGTTCTTTACTTAAACACAGGGAGTTGATAAAGGTTATAAAACATTTCAATTAGTAACATTTTAATTGGTAACATTTCAATTGGTAACATTTCAATTGGTAACATTTCAATTGGTACATGGTAACATTTCAATTGGTAACATTTCAATTGGTAACATTTTAATTGGTAACATTTCAATTGGTAACATTTCAATTGGTAACATTGCCGTAAGATACCTGCAAATTGACGTGCCAGAAAATTTGTTCGCATAACACTTAGTGAAAGTGTGAAGGCTCTAGGGTACACGGTAATTACTCATTAATAATAGTGCTCACCTACCACGTAAATATTTCTTTAATAGTTTTAATTTGTTTATTTTGTAAATTTATTTATGGGAAGATATAAAGCACTCACCTGCAATGAAACCGGTCACAAGTAAAAGACAAACCGTGCAATATGGTTGATACGTCATTTTTACGGTGTGATGTCGTCTTCTTTTTCTGATGCTACTCTATCAGCAGTTATTTTGCATTCAAGCTATTGGATCACTTTCAGGGTGGTGTAAGTCTATTAAATAGTTTCTGTGCGTATGTTTTGTGCATTTCCATAATTATGCATTGACGTAAATGTTACATTATTTATTATCAATTTACAAACCATTAGCATCACTTTCATGTCGTCCCACGTTGACCCGTCGTTTGTGTGATTGTATGATTGTGTCAAGTCCCCTGTCAGGATGAGATGAAATCTCTTAGATCCCATAAACCGCCCCTTTTTATTTATCTCCACCATCATAAGAGATCTAGCGGGGGGGGGGGGGGTAGTTGTGAGCACGACCGGACATATCCATTGATCCAGTTCCGGGGAGGGGGGGGGGGTCGAATCATGGACCCTTAGGCTGCCAACTATTTTCTTGAAGAATTGTCCAACAAAATGTATGTAAAATATTTAGATTTATACAAAATATGAAGCGAAAATTTATTTAAAATTTATTTTTTTTTAAATAAATTAAAAAAAAAAAATATTCAGATCAATTGTTATCATGTCTGTATTGCTACAAAATACCTAGATCTATTATTTATTTGTAGCAATTTATCATGTCTGTATTGCTACAAAATACCTAGATCTATTATTTATTTGTAGCAATTTATCATGTCTGTATTACTCCAAAATACCTAGATCTATTATTTATTTGTAGCAATTTATCATGTCTGTATTGCTACAAAATATCTAGATCTATATTTATTTGTAGCAATTTATTATGTCTGTATTACTCCAAAATACCTAGATCTATTATTTATTTGTAGCAATTTATTATGTCTGTTGTACTCCAAATTACCTGAATCTGGATTTCAAAATATTTAGATTGATAGAGAAGCTACAAGAAAAGACACAACATTATAGCACTGGGCAGGGGAGTTTTTCGGGCAAGATAAAAATTACCAAATATCTGGAACTGAAGGACCCAATATATCAGGAAGTACTGAAATCCCCGTGGTGGCTCCCTTTGGCGATAACTCCTGGTTGTGGTGGGGATGAAAGCAGGGGGCTGCAAAAAAAACCTAAAATATGTCCAAATAATGGAGACGAGTTGGTTGTTTTCTTCAGCCCTATCAGCGATTTTTTTTTTTTTTGGGTTTTGTTTGCCTTTCAAATGGACATTTGCCAGAAGTCCCCACCCTCGGGATAAATTGTTGAGTCGTGAACTTCTTTTTTTTCCTTTGAGGTGAGTCAGTAATGCTCGTCATTATTATACATTTAACTTTTTTTTTTTATTTTCTTCACTTTCCTCGACATCTCTGTCTAGTCCCCACCCACCCCCCACAACCCCCTCCTTCCTCCCTCCGCCCATGTTATGTTCATCTGATAAAGAGTATGCCAACTTCGCAATGTGTGTGCGCAAATAAAACAGCGCATCATGTTTTGCAAACGTTATGTAACATGTTTTACTGCTCGCCGCGGCTCTTAATAAACTCATCAGCACCCATCGACATTCGTGAAATTTTTTTATATTTTTTTTTAAAAAATGAAATGTCAATTAGTTGACTCACTTAGCTTTGTGTCCTGTTGTAGATGTGAGAATCACTGAAACGTGTGTCCTTTTGTAGATGTGAGGATCACTGAAACGTGTGTCCCGTTGTAGATCAATGACGCCTGGACCCGTAACACTGTGTGAGTCAGATTTAATCAATGACGCCTGGACCCGTACCACTGTGTGAGTCAGTTTCAATCAATGACACCTGGACGTTTTTGGTTTTGTAAACTTTATTTTCGTTTTTTGTTTCTTTAAAATGAAACAAACTAAAAAAAACCACAACGACTGACCTATACATCATACTAGAAAGGCAAATCATAAAAGTATACAAAACATTTCCGATTCCAATTGAACCTAAAATTAATTGCATTTTTCTGAACAAATATACACAAATTTATGCTTAAGACAACATTATATATATATATATATATATATTTTTGGTTAATATTAAAAGCTCTTTAATGCTTGCCAACTAAGAAATGTTCTGATCCTTCGTTCAATGTTTCATTACTCCTTCGGTGCTTTTTTGTCTTTCAATGCTCTAATATTAATCACCTGTTTTTCCGAGACCATTGTGAATTGGCCGTCATTGGCTTTGACGTATGCACCGCATTCGAAGATCCCTTCATCCTCAGGGGTGGTGTATTTAATGGTAAGCACTAGGTAGGAGGGCTCTGGTGTCCACCTTTGTGTGAATGATGTAATAGCGTAGCTTTTTCGACTGCTCTCTCGTGGATATCATAGGGCCACCCCCAAAACCCACCACCGTCTTTTTTGGTCCCCGGAAAGGGATGGAAATCATGAAATGTAGGTCACTCACCTCCATAAAGCGGGCTGATGTTTTGTTTTTTAATTTGTGGTTAGATCTTAGTGGCTCTAGTGGGTGGTAAGGGTACCCCTAAAAGGGGAATGCGGGAAAGTTTGTACAGGGTTACGCAGCCAATTACAGTGTTCGTTTAGAACCAACCAAGAGTTTGAAGCAGCCAATTACAGTGTTCGTTTAAAACAAGCCAAGAGTCTGAAGTCGCCAATTACAGCGTTGGTTTAAAACCAACCAAGAAATTGAAGCAGCCAATTACAGTGCTCGTTTAGAACCAACCAAGAGTTTGAAGCAGCCAATTACAGTGTTCGTTTAAAACCAACCAAGAGTTTGAAGGTCTTGCGCGTGAGTGGTGCCGGCGGATTTACTTTCGCACCGATTTGGGGAACAATCTCGAGAAAAAAGTTTGATAACTCGGGGTTAGATCGAGTACATCTCAAGATTGTTTGTTTTTTAATAGACATGTTGAGATCAAAGCTTCTCAAATTGTCGGTTGGTATCAAAGCATGGGTTGGTTGTAGGATGATTTTACAGAGCGATGACTTTTAAAAAAAAATGGTTAATATTTCTTTTTAGACGATATTATAATTTTTTTTTTTTGCTTCATTTCACACCTGCTTACTAGTGGATCTCAAAACCAATGAATTAGGTGATTGGATTTTATGGATGGAGTGATTAGATAGAACAGTGTGCACAGAAGAAGAATTGTATGGATGGTTCAATAGTTTATCTATCTAGAAAAGAGTGAAGATATTTAAATAGGTGGATGGATTGAAAGATGGGAAGATGGACAGAGTGACAGACATAAATGTATGTATATCATACATATATAGATTAACATATACAATATACATACATACACGTAAATACACACACATATACATACATACATACATGCAAACACACATACATATATTCATACATACATACACGCAAACACAGATACATATATAAACATACATGCTTACATACATGTAAACACACATACATATACATACATACACGCAAACACACATACATATAAATACATACATACATACATACACGCAAACACACATACATATATATACTTACATACATACATACATGCAAACACACATACATGTACATACATACACGCAAACACACATACATATATATACTTACATACATACATACATGCAAACACACATACATGTACATACATACACGCAAACACACATACATATAAATACATACATACATACAAACATGCAAACACACATACATATACATACATACACGCACACACATACATATATACATACATACATACTTACACGCAAACACACATACATATATACATACATACATACTTGCAAACACACAGACACACATATACGTACATAAATACATACATACACGCAAACACACATGCATACATACATACATAAATTCATACATTCATACACACATACATACATACATACATACATACATGCAAACATAAATACATACATAAAACACACATACATACATACAAATACATACATAAATATATACATTCATACATACATATTTACATACAAACTAACATACATTTATACAGTGTACTATGTACGTACAAACATACAATGTTAAGTTACTCTGATTGTACGTACATAGTACACACATAGACTGTTAAAACTTACTCTGACTGTACGTACATATAGGCACACACACATAGACTGTTAACTTGTTTCGGATTGTACGTACATAGTACACATGTTGGTGACTGTTAACTT